>JBBGZY010002815.1:0-185000 GCA_037952925.1 Lithobates clamitans
GATGATGATTATACAGAGTTTATATTATTATACAGGGTTTATTTATTATTTAGGATTTAGATTATATTAATTTATAAACCCTGTATAATAATAATAATAATAATAATAATAAATAATAATAATATAAACCCTGCAATAATAATAAATTATTATTATAATAATTATACAGGGTTTATATAGCGCCAACAGTGTGCGTAGCGCTTTAGAATATAAAGGGAGACAGTACAATTCCATACAGGAGGGATCAGAGGACCCTAAAGCCGGCCACACACCGGTAGAATTTCATTGGAACATTCGTACAAAAATTCTGAATTAAATTCATTAATTCCCCTGAACGTTCGATCTCGCCATCATTGAGTCAATCATACTGCTGGAAAGCCCTTCATAAATGGGACGGAATTCCCAGGCGTATCCTTCGGGTTTATGTGGAGCTTCGAACATGAGCGTTACGCAATGTGCAATTTATCCGAGGTGGGCGGTAAGAACAAGAAGTTGGACCGCGGTTTTACCCCCCTCCCCTCCCCCCCAGAACATGCTGCGGCTCCAAAGCTTTGTGGCAAAACTCCCACCACCTCTTGCGTCAGTACCATCCTCCAATGGACAACCATTTCAAATGAATGGGAAGGCGCATTAAACGCATTCAGTTGCAGCGCGGTGGGAGGGGCTTTTCAGGGTTAAAACAGGTGTGGGGGGGGTGACACGGGGGCCTCCTCAGCGCCTGTCAAATGAGACAACTGTCTGAAAAGCGATCCACAGCCGGACGCACTCAACGGGGGGGCGGGGGGGGGGGAGCGAGTGCCACTGAGCCCCTGGAATCCGGCGTCTTTAAATTTCCTTGCGGGAAAATTCAAAAGAGGATATTTAAAATAGCGATTGTTGCTCCAGATTTTGGCCCCCCGAGCCGGGGAGTGATTTTGCGTTTTGCCGCATGACAGTCGTGGCCAAAAATCGCACGGTCCTATTCACTTTAATGGCCCATGTTCAGCGGTGGTAGTGCCCGCCAGACGTGTGACGCGAGTATTTTGGCATCTCAGCCGCGGTATGTGGACCACCCTGTCCAGCCACCGTGGCAGCTTAACCAGAGACAGTCTGCTGTAGGCCAGGCGTCCTGCCGGTCACACAGCTCGTGCGTGCCCCCCCCCCCCCCTCACGGTGATCGATTGTGAGCTGTGTGTCTCAGAGACGGCGCATCATTGATCAGGCTAAAGAGCAAATGACATTGGTTATTTACCATGTGATCAGCTGTGTCCAATCACAGCTGATCCCATGTAAACAAATGTCAATTATCGGCATTTCCTTTCCTCAGCGCGGTCACTATGCGAGGAAAGGAAAACCAATAACCGGCGATCCTGTGACAGCGGACATTTACACTGATAATCAGTGCAGCCTCATCAGCTCCCTCATCAGCACCCATCAGTGGGGCTTCTTCAGAACCCATCAGTGCGGCCTCATCAGCGCATGTCAGCGGGGCTTCATCAGAACCAGTGTGGCCTCATTGGTGCCCATCAGTGGGGCTTCATCAAAAGCCATCAGTGTGGCCTCATCAGCTCCCTTATCAGCTCCCACCAGTGGGGCTTCCTCAGAACCCATCAGCACAGCCCCATCAGAACCAATCAGTGCGGCCTCATCAGCGCACGTCAGTGGGGCTTCATCAGAACCAATCAGTGCGGCCTCATCAGCGCTCATCAGTGGGGCTTCATCAAAAGCCATCAGTGTGGCCTCATCAACTCCCTCATCAGCGCCCACCAGTGGGGCTTCCTCAGAACCCATCAGCACAGCCCCATCAGCACCCATCAGTGCGGCTTCATCAACTCCCTCATTAGCGCCAATCAGTGGGGCTTCATCAGAACCCATCAGCGCGGCCTCATGAGCACCCATCAGCGCGGCCTCATCAGCTCCCATCAGTGGGGGTTCATCAGAACCCATCAGTGCAGCCCCATCAGCACCTTCATCAAAACCCATCAGTGCGGCCTCATCGGAACCCCTCAGTGCGGCCTCATCAGCACTCATCAGTGGGGCTTCATTAGAACCCATCAGTGCGGCCTCATCAGCGCCCATCAATGAGGCTTCATCAGAACCCATCAACTCCCTCATCAGCGCCCATCAGTGAGGCTTCATCCAAACTCATAAGCACGGCCTCATCAGCTCCCTCATCAGCACCCATCAGTGGGGCTTGCTCAGAACCCATCAGCACAGCCTCATCAGCACCCATCAGTGCGGCTTTATCAACTCCCTCATAAGCGTCAATCAGTGGGGCTTCATCAGAACCCATCAGGGCGGCCTCATCAGCTCCCTCATCAGTGCCCATTAGTGGGGCTTCATCAGAACCCATCAGTGCAGCCCCATCAGAACCCTCATCGGAACCCATCAGTGCGGCCTCATCAACACTCATCAGTGGGGCTTCATCAGAACCCATCAGCTCCCTCATCAGCACCCATCAGTGGGGCTTCATCAAAAGCCATAAGCGCAGCCTCATCAGCGTGGCCCCATCAGCTCCCATCAGTGGGGCTTCCTCAGAACCCATCAGCACAGCCCCATTGGCACCCATCAGTGCGGCTTCATCAACTCCCTTATCAGCGTCAATCAGTGAGGCTTCATCAGAACCCATCAGTGCGACCTCATCAGCTCCCTCATCAGCACAGCCCCATCAGTGGGGCTTCATCAGAACCCATCAGCGTGGCCTCATGAGCACCCATCAGGGCGGCCTCATCAGCTCCCTCATCAGCGCCCATCAGTGGGGCTTCATCAGAACCCATCAGTGCAGCCCCATCAGCACCTTCATCAGAACCCATCAGTGTGGCCTCATCGGAACCCATCGGTGCGGCCTCATCAGCACTCATCAGTGGGGCTTCATTAGAACCCATCAGTGCGGCCTCATCAGCGCCCATCAATGAGGCTTCATCAGAACTCATCAACTCCCTCATCAGCGCCCATCAGTGGGGCTTCATCAAAACCCATCAGCACAGCCTCATCAGTGCCCCCCCAGTGGGGCTTCCTCAGAACCCATCAGTGCAGCTTCATCAACTCCCTCATCAGCGTCAATCATTGGGGCTTCATCAGAACCCATCAGTGTGACCTCATCAACTCCCATCAGTGGGGCTTCATCAGAACCCATCAGTGCAGCCCCGTCAGCACCCTCATCGAAACCCATCAGTGTGACCTCATCAGCACCCATCAGTGAGGCTTCATCAGAACCCATCAGCACAGCCTCATCAGTGCTCATCAGTTTGGCTTCATCAGAACCCACAAGCACCACACCATTAGCTCCCTCATCAACGCCCATTGGTGTGGCCTGATCAGAGTAGAAGCAAAATTACTTAGTTGCAATATTTTAAAACGGAAAATAATAATTAAAAAAAGGTATTTTTTTTCCCTCTTCAAAATTGGTTAAGTGGGAACTGGTTAAATGTAATTTATGTACAGCGTTGCACGACCGCGCAATTGTCAAAGTAACGCAGTGCCAGATCGCAAAAAAATTGCCTGGTCACGAAGGGGGGGGGGATAAATCTTCCGGAGGTCAAGAGGTTAACAAGAGGGATTAAACGTCAGAAAAGTGGTGCAGCAGCTTTATTAAATTCCCCCTCACTGTGCTTGCAACCTGCGTGGGGGGTGTTAACTTTGTACTGACCTCCCCCGGAATGTGGGGCCGCACCGCGCTGCATTCTAGTGTGAACGGGCCCTTACCGTACGTGCCATTCACAAAAAATAAATAATTAAGTTACTCCGTCTGAATCATCACGTTTCCTCGCCAAGTTTTTGGAATGAAAAAAAAAAAAAAAAAAAAGGGACAGGAAATGATTAGACAAAAATAATTGGCTATGAATGGAGGAAGTTCTCGGGCACACAGAGCCGAGCCAAAATCTTCACCAAAAAACGCCAGAGAAAGCGCAGAATGGGCGACTTCCTGCCAATTGCCATTGCTGCTTCCTGCCAATCCCTCCCCCTCCCCCGTCATCAACACCCTATTAAAAGGATCAGGGCTGCTGTTGGAAATCACAGGGGCGCCCAACTACAGATAACCTGAGACGGGGCCCCATACAGCCAATGCTTCAGTTTTGAATGAACACAGTGACTGATTGGTACCGATCACTCATTGTCTTCATTCAGGAAAGGACGGAGCTGGTAAATGACATATTTGCCGGACCCTTCCCCCATTCTCAATCTTGAAGGACCCTATTGTGTGCTTGCAGCTGCTGGTGGGAAGAAGAGGAGGGAAGCCGCCAGCAGTGCGGGTGTAGGGGGGGCCTTGGCAGCAGGGGAAAAAGTATGGTGCATGGAGAGGGTGATCGGTGCGGCACAGGGGGGAGGGGGGGGCATTACTGGAAGAGATCCTTTGGGTGGGAGCTGATCACCCTTCCTGCCCACATCCATCTCACTCTGCTGCCCGGGCCCCGTACAGGAGGACTGGGGGTACCCCCTAATCTTACGAACCCGAAAGGGATGCCGAGGCTGGGCTGGAAAGGGTTAAACTATTGCTGAATATTTAATGATGTCCTCACATGACCCGCTCTGATCACACGGTGATGGAGGAGAGACGGGACCGGGCCTGCCATGTGATTGCCGACGGGCACGAGTCACCCATTCATGCCAATGACATCTTAAACTCCGCCCACAAATTTCATTGAAATCGATTCCTCGATAGTTACAAGGAATATGAATCCACGCTGTGTGCGTCAAAAACGCCTTTCAAACCCAGATATTACCTTGTAAAAGTAGCAGTGACAACATCTGTGCAGGGGGAACCTACCTCCACTCACCTACCTGTATACGAGGGACCAGACAAACATTCACCTACCTGTATACAAGGGACCAGGTAAACATCCACCCAACTGTATACAAGGGACCAGTCGACCATCCACCTACCTTTATACAACAAGGGGCCAGGTGAACATTCGCCTACCTGTATACAAGGGGCCAGGTGAACATCCGCCTACCTGTATACAAGGGGCCAGGTGAACATCCGCCTACCTGTATACAAGGGGCCAGGTGAACATCCGCCTACCTGTATACAAGGGGCCAGGTGAACATCCGCCTACCTGTATACAAGGGGCCAGGTGAACATCCGCCTACCTGTATACAAGGGGCCAGGTGAACATCCGCCTACCTGTATACAAGGGGCCAGGTGAACATTCACCTACCTGTATACAAGGGGCCAGGTGAACATTCACCTACCTGTATACAAGGGGCCAGGTGAACATTCACCTACCTGTATACAAGGGGCCAGGTGAACATTCACCTACCTGTATACAAGGGACCAGGTGAACATTCACCTACCTGTATACAAGGGACCAGGTGAACATCCATCTACCTGTATACAAGGGGCCAGGTGAACATTCGCCTACCTGTATACAAGGGGCCAGGTGAACATCCGCCTACCTGTATACAAGGGGCCAGGTGAACATCCGCCCACCTGTATACAAGGGGCCAGGTGAACATCCGCCCATCTGTATACAAGGGGCCAGGTGAACATCCGCCTACCTGTATACAAGGGGCCAGGTGAACTTCCACCTACCTGTATACAAGGGGCCAGGTGAACTTCCACCTACCTGTATACAAGGGGCCAGGTGAACATCCGCCTACCTGTATACAAGGGGCCAGGTGAACATCCGCCCATCTGTATACAAGGGGCCAGGTGAACATCCGCCTACCTGTATACAAGAGGCCAGGTGAACATCCGCCTACCTGTATACAAGGGGCCAGGTGAACATTCGCCTACCTGTATACAAGGGGCCAGGTGAACATCCGCCTACCTGTATACAAGGGGCCAGGTGAACATCCGCCTACCTGTATACAAGGGGTCAGGGGAACATCCACCTACCTGCATACAAGGGGCCAGGTGAACATCTATCTACCTGCATACAAGGGGCCAGGTGAACATCTATCTACCTGTATACAAGGGGCCAGGTGAACTTCCACCTACCTGCATACAAGGGGTCAGGTGAACATCCACCTACCTGTATACAAGGGGCCAGGTGAACATCCGCCTACCTGTATACAAGGGGCCAGGTGAACATCCGCCTACCTGTATACAAGGGGCCAGGTGAACATCCGCCTACCTGTATACAAGGGGCCAGGTGAACATTCGCCTACCTGTATACAAGGGGCCAGGTGAACATCCGCCTACCTGTATACAAGGGGTCAGGTGAACATCCGCCTACCTGTATACAAGGGGTCAGGTGAACGTCCGCCTACCTGCATACAAGGGGCCAGGTGAACATCCGCCTACCTGTATACAAGGGGCCAGGTGAACATCCGCCTACCTGTATACAAGGGGCCAGGTGAACATCCGCCTACCTGTATACAAGGGGCCAGGTGAACATCCGCCTACCTGTATACAAGGGGCCAGGTGAACATCCATCTACCTGTATACAAGGGGCCAGGTGAACATCTATCTACCTGTATACAAGGGGCCAGGTGAACATCTATCTACCTGTATACAAGGGGCAAGGTGAACATCCATCTACCTGTATACAAAGGGCCAGGTGAACGTCCGCCTACCTGCATACAAGGGGTCAGGTGAACATCCATCTACCTGTATACAAGGGGTCAGGTGAACATCCGCCTACCTGTATACAAGGGGCCAGGTGAACATCTATCTACCTGTATACAAGGGGCCAGGTGAACATCTATCTACCTGTATACAAGGGGCCAGGTGAACATCTATCTACCTGTATACAAGGGGCCAGGTGAACATCTATCTACCTGTATACAAGGGGCCAGGTGAACATCTATCTACCTGTATACAAGGGGCCAGGTGAACATCTATCTACCTGTATACAAGGGGCCAGGTGAACATCTATCTACCTGTATACAAGGGGCCAGGTGAACATCTATCTACCTGTATACAAGGGGCCAGGTGAACATCCATCTACCTGTATACAAGGGGCCAGGTGAACATCTATCTACCTGTATACAAGGGGCCAGGTGAACATCTATCTACCTGTACACAACAAGTGACCATACTGGGAATAAGGAACTTCAGGTCCCAGCATGCCGGGGAGTTCCTCAACAGACGGCACAAATCCCATCTTCTCCTGTTCTATAGCAGAGAACAATGACAGCTCACCTGGATGTCATTACCTGGCTCCGCCCCCCCAGGTAACACCTGGACGGCACCGCCTCACACCTCCACAAGTGATTAGCAAGTCTGATCCCACCACTTACATCATTACTTTTTGATCTACACAGTTTGTCTTCCTATTATCCTCGTGTTGCTATTTATTGAAGGGGGGCTGATGAACTTCAGGCAGATATAAAAGACACAAATTAATGCAGCGGAGGGTATATTTCTTTAAAAAAACAAGCAGTGGAAGTACCTGAATGGGACCAGCTTCTTTCAGTCTCATCTACTGTATGGTCTGTACAGCAGAGCTCAGAGATGGAGAGGGAGAAGCAGCACAGAGAGCCAATCAGGTGTGTTGCCATGCAAAAAAACAAAGGAAACCATGCTGATAGGAGTAGAGATCAGAGTGACAGGGAGATGAACGTCTCAGTGCCTTGTCTCTACTTTTACTATCTGGTCACAGGGTGTGGGGGTAGGGAGAGGACCTGTAAGTGAAAGTGAAACTGTAGCAGAGAAAGATCTGGTCCCCTCTTATGCTGGACAGGGCTGTAACAGGGCAAACACAAAACAGTTGTTGTCTCCGCCCACCTTCTGTAGTTTTCTGCAGACAGGTTGGAGTGGGGGGAGCTCCTGGGTCCCTCCCACATCTCTGCTCTTTCCTTGTGCAGGGGGACTGGCCTTGTCTCCGCCCCTCCTGTAGTTTTCTGTAGTAGGTGGAGCCTGCTGGGCACCTCCCACCACTCTGCGCTCTCTCCTTGTGCAGGAGGACTGGTCTTGTCTCCGCCCCTCCTGTCGTTTTCTGTAGTAGGTGGAGCCTGCTGGGCACCTCCCACCACTCTGCGCTCTCTCCTTGTGCAGGGTGACTGGTCTTGTCTCCGCCCCTCCTGTAGTTTTTTGTAGTAGGTGGAGCCTGCTGGGTCCCTCCCACATTTCTGCTCTCTCTCCTCGTGCAGGGGGACTGGTCTTGTCTCCGCCCCTCCTGTAGTTTTCTGTAGTAGGTGGAGCCTGCTGGGCACCTCCCACCATTCTTTTCTCTTTCCTTGTGCAGGGGGACTGGTCTTGTCTCCGCCCCTCCTGTAGTGGGTGGAGCCTGCTGGGACCCTCCCACATCACTGCTCTCTCTTTGTGTAGGGTGACTGGTCTTGTCTCCGCCCCCTCCTGTAGTTTTCTGTAGTGGGTGGAGCCTGCTGGGACCCTCCCACATCTCTGCGCTCTCTCTTTGGCAGGGGGACTGGTCTTGTCTCCGCCCTTCCTATCGTTTTCTGTAGTGGGTGGAGCCTGCTGAGTCCCTCCCACATCTCTCTTCTCTCTTTGTGCAGGGGGACTGGTCTTGTCTCCGCCCCTCCTGTAGTTTTTTGTAGTAGGTGGAGCCTGCTGGGTCCCTCCCACATTTCTGCTCTCTCTCCTCGTGCAGGGGGACTGGTCTTGTCTCCGCCCCTCCTGTAGTTTTCTGTAGTAGGTGGAGCCTGCTGGGCACCTCCCACCATTCTTTTCTCTTTCCTTGTGCAGGGGGACTGGTCTTGTCTCCGCCCCTCCTGTAGTGGGTGGAGCCTGCTGGGACCCTCCCACATCACTGCTCTCTCTTTGTGTAGGGTGACTGGTCTTGTCTCCGCCCCCTCCTGTAGTTTTCTGTAGTGGGTGGAGCCTGCTGGGACCCTCCCACATCTCTGCGCTCTCTCTTTGGCAGGGGGACTGGTCTTGTCTCCGCCCTTCCTATCGTTTTCTGTAGTGGGTGGAGCCTGCTGAGTCCCTCCCACATCTCTCTTCTCTCTTTGTGCAGGGGGACTGGTCTTGTCTCCGCCCCTCCTGTAGTAGGTGGAGCCTGCTGGGACCCTCCCACATCTCTGGTCTCTCTTTGCGCAGGGTGACTGGTCTTTTCTCCGCCCCTCCTGTTGTTTTCTGTAGTGGGTGGAGCCTGCTGGGTACCTCCCACATTTCTGCGCTCTCTCCTTGTGCAGGGTGACTGGTCTTGTCTCCGCCCCTCCTGTAGTTTTCTGTAGTAGGTGGAGCCTGCTGGGCACCTCCCACCACTCTTTTCTCTCTCCTTGTGCAGGAGGACTGGTCTTGTCTCCGCCCCTCCTGTAGTTTTCTGTAGTGGGTGGAGCCTGCCGGGACCCTCCCACACCTCTGCTCAGGCTATGTCCAGCACAGTGATGACGTCACTGCTACTTTTACAAGGTAATATCGGAGTTTGCAAAGTCACAATGGAGATTTATATCCTTTGTGGCTTATAAGAAATATTTTTGAATGAAAGTTTGTGTCTTGCGTTCAGCTTTAAAAGGTAGCCTCACTCTCACTCTATTTTTGCCGTCCTCATGGACCCCGAGCGCGTTTCGTCAACATGGTAAAAATTTCTCAGAAATTTGGGGGAAATAAAAATCTCCCAGCGTCGTTCTTCTTTACTTATTCAGTGTTTGGTATCTCCAGCTTAGAAATGCACATGGCTTAGTAACTGTGGTCATAAATCAGGAGGAGGATATGAAGATTGAACTCTCCGGCTGACGCAGATAAGAGAAATCTGCAGAATCTTTTCCCAGAATCCCTGCCCCGAGAACCTTCCCAGACAACAATTATCTTTCTGCACCGACAAATTAAAGGCTTAACCTGACACTCGGCACCCGGGGAGATGCATGCTTCTAACGCACAAAGAAGCCGCCACCGCCGCTCTCAGCGCGTCGTAAAACATTAACACACCGAGAAGATAAACTACGTCTGCGATTATCCAATGAGGAGTGAATGTTAAATACCTGCACTGAATTCTTTCATTGTATCAAAACAAATACACATTGTACATTGTAACTTTCTGGGAAATCCCTGAATGTGAATGAAGACCGCTACATTGTATCATACTTCATTCACATTGATCCGGGTATTATGCTGCCCGTAGACGCTTCAATAAATGATCCATTTCTTTTCCAATTGATCCCTCCTGATCAAAGTAATTGATCAATAGTCAATGACCCATTCCTTGAATATTTGAACATCCAGACTTACTAACTCAAGACTCAACATCCCCCCCCCCCCCAACACCCCGCCGCCACCACCAATCCTGTATAAAAAAAATAAAAAAAAATTTACCTTTTCTGTTTAACCCCTTCAATACCGGGCACTTTTACCCCCTTCCTGCCCAGGGCTAATTTTCATCCTTCATCGCCGTCACACTTTAAATGACAATTACGCGGTCATGGAACACTGTACACATAGGACATTTTTATCATTTTTTTTCACACAAATAGAGCTTTCTTTTGCTGGTATTTAATCACCCCCCCCCCCCCCCCCGGGTTTTTTTAATTTTTTGCCTATATAATTTTGCAAATAAGTCATTTTTCTTCTTCACTGAAGGGCGCTGATAGGCTGCACTGATGGGGACTGATGAGGCTGCACTGATGGGGACTGATGAGGCTGCACTGATGGAGACTGATGAGGCTGCACTGAGGGGGACTGATGAGGCTGCACTGATGGGGACTGATGAGGCTGCACTGATGGGGAATGATGAGGCTGCACTGATGGGGAATAATGAGGCTGCACTGATGGGGACTGATGAGGCTGCACTGATGGGGACTGATGAGGCTGCACTGATGGGGACTGATGAGGCTGCACTGATGGGGACTGATAGGCTGCACTGATGGAGACTGATGAGACTGCCCTGATGGGGACTGATAGGCTGCACTGATGGGGAATGATGAGGCTACACTGATGGGGAATGATGAGACTGCACTGATGGGGACTGATGAGGCTGCACTGATAAGGACTGATGAGGCTGCACTGATGGGGACTGATAGGCTGCAATGATGGGGACTGATGAGGCTGCACTGATAAGGACTGATGAGGCTGCACTGATGGGGACTGATAGGCTGCACTGATGGGGACTGATAGGCTGCACTGATGGGGACTGATGAGGCTGCACTGATGGGGACTGATAGGCTGCACTGATGGGGACTGATGAGGCTGCACTGATGGGGACTGATGAGGCTACACTGATGGGGACTGATCGGCTGCACTGATGGGGACTGATGAGGCTGCACTGATGGGCGCTGATGAGGCTACACTGATGGGGACTGATGAGACTACACTGATGGGGACGGGTGAGGCTTTACTGATGAGGCTGCACTGATGGGGACTGATAAGTTGCACTGATGGGGACTGATGAGGCTGCACTGATGGGGACTGATGAGGCTGCACTGATGGGGACTGATGAGGCTGCACTGATGGTGACTGATGAGGCTGCACTGATAAGGACTGATGAGGCTGCACTGATGGGGACTGATGAGGCTGCACTGATGGGGACAGATGAGGCTGCACTGATGGGGACAGATGAGGCTGCACTGATGGGGACAGATGAGGCTGCACTGATGGGGACAGATGAGGCTGCACTGATGGGGACAGATGAGGCTGCACTGATGGGGACTGATGAGGCTGCACTGATGGGGACTGATGAGGCTGCACTGATGGATTTTGTATTTTTTGCTAAATAAACAAAAAGCCGAAAATGTTGAAAAAAAAATGCATTTTTCTTGTTTCTGTTATAAAATTTTGCAAATAATCTTTCTTCATAAATTTAGGCCAAAATGTATTCTGGTGAAAACACCCCAAATCAGTATATATTATTTATTCTGTAGGAAGGTTGTAGCGTCCACAAACTATGGGATATATATTATCTCCCATAGCGGATCATGCTCTGCTTCAGCCATATATCGTGCGCGGCGATGCATGAAAAATGTCGTAAAAAAAAATGCGCTGCAGTAGTGTGAATAGGAGCTAAATATTGTATACATTACTTTTTTTTAAATTTATTCTATTTGTTAATAAATTTATAAATAAATAAAATTAAATAAATGTATTTATTTATTCCGTGCGTCGACGCGAGGGTCAAATTTACCCGCACAGGTGTTCCGTGCGTCCCCATGCATGTCAATCAGTACAATCCTGATCTGACATGTGTGGGGGGTGCACAGCCCCGAATCTAAAAAAAATAAAAAAAAAAATAAAAAAAAGTGTGGGAAGTTTTCAAATGACCGTTCCAAGTTCCTTTCTAATATCTCTGGAGGAAATGAGCAAATGAGCCGAGGAATCTGATTGGACGGCGACATTCAGTTCAGATCGGTTCCCACCATGCGTTGCTCTCACAGGTGACAATTAAAGCTGAACAGCCGGTGAATGATTACAAAGGTCGCAGTTAACTATTAATGCTCTCACTTTCCTATTCAAGGTTCGTTCCGGCCCAGCGCCTTTAACCCATCGTTAGCCGGCAGGTGCTGCACCTTCCCAGACCCGGCTCCTGTATACTGGGCGAGGTATATATATATATATATATATCTGGTGCATGGCCCCAGGTGCAGGAGGGCTTTGATCTCTGGGAGAAATCTGATAACAGAGAAGCAGCCCCCGGGGGGGTACAAGACCAGTAATACTGGTGTCAGGACTGGACTGGTGTGCACAGAGAAAACCACAACAAATATATATATATATATTCATTCATGAAAAAAAAATTACACACACACACATATATATATAATAATATATAGGATAAAACAAAAAAGTATTAGATTATTATATATATATATATATATATATATATATATATATATATATATATAAAATAATAAATTTTCGTTTTATCCTATATATTATTATATATGTGTGTGTAAAATTATATATAATTTTTTTTTCATGAATTTTTGTTTATATATATATATTATTGAAAAAACAAAAATTCATGAAATAAAATAAGAGGAAAAAATTTATATTTATATATATATATATATATATATATATATATATATATATATATATATATATATATATATATATATATATATATATATATATATATAATTGAAAAAACAAAAATTCATGAAATTAAAAAAAAAGAGAAAAAAAATTATATATAAATAATAAATTATATAATATATATAAATAAAAAAAGAGGAAAAAAATTATATTTATATATATATATATATATATATATATATATATATATATATATATATATATATATATATATATATAAATATAATTTTTTTCCTCTTTTTTTAATTTATATATATTATATAATTTATTATTTATATATAATTTTTTTTTCTCTTTTTTTTTTAATTTCATGAATTTTTGTTTTTTCAATTATATATATATATATATATATATATATATATATATATATATATATATATATATATATATATATATATATATATTATTTATATATAATTTTGTTTTCTCTTTTTTTTTGAAAGGATGACCCCTTCTCTTTTTTGTTTTCTCTTTTTTTTGTTTTGGGATGACCCCTTCCTGTTCCAACATGACTGATCATCCAAGTCTTTATGGACCTTGCTTTGTGCACTGGTGGGCAGTCATGTTGGAACAGTAAGGGACCGTCCCCAAACTGTCCCCACAAAGTTGAGCAGCATGAAATTGTCCAAAATGTCTTGGTATGCTGACGCCTTAAGAGTTCCCTTCACTGGAACTAAGGAGCCAAACTAGGGTTGCCACCTCATCCCTTTAAACCCGAACACATATTAATTACACAGGTTCTGTGGCTGATTAAGATGGTAATTAAACTCACTTGGTGCCTTATCTGCATTTAATTAGCCTCAGAACCTGTGTTATTCAAAGGTGTTCGGGTTTAAAGGGATGAGGTGGCAACTCTAAGCCAAACCCAACCCCTGAAAAACAACCCCCACACCATAATCCCCTCTCCAGCAAACTTTACACTTGGTACAATGCAGGCATGAACCGTTCTCCTGGCAACCGCCAAACCCAAACATGTCCATCAGATTGCCAGATGGAGAAGTGTGATTGGTCACTCCAGAGAACATGTCTCCACTGCTCTAGAGTCCAGCATCCAGAGTTACACCACGGCATCCAACACTTTGCATTGCACTTGGTGATGCAAGGCATGGATTCAGCTTCTCGGCCATGGAAACCCATTCCATGAAGGTCTCCATGAAGGTCTCTATGCACTGTTGTTGTGCTAATCTGAAGGCCACACAAAGGTTGGAGGTCTGTAGCTATTGACTCTGCAGACAGTTGGTGACATCTGCACACTGTGCGCTTCAGTATGCACTGACCCCCCACTCTGTCATCTTATGTGGCCCACCACTCCGTGTCCGAGTTGCTGTTGTCCCCAGTTGCCTCCACTTTGTTATAATACCACCAATGCCGCGTACACACGGTCGGACTTTTCCAACAACAAATGTTCGATGGGAGCTCGTTGTCGGAAATTCCGAACATGTGTAGGCTCCATCGGGACAATTTCCGTGGGAATTTCCGACAAACAAAATTTGAGAGCTGGGTCTCATATTTTTTTTCGACAACAAAATCCGTTGTCAGAAAATTGCCAATCGCATGCACACAATTCCCACGCACAAAATTCCACGGAATCAAGCAGAAGGAGCCGCACCAGCTACTGAACTTCATTTTTCTCGGCTCGTCGCACGTGTTGTACGGTCACCGCGTTCTCGGCGTTCGGAATTTCCGAAGTTTGTGCGACCGTGTGTACGCAAGACAAGTTTGAGCCAACATCCGTCGGGAAAAAAAAAAAAAACATGGATTTTGTTGTCGGAATGTGCGATCGTGTGTACGCGGCATAACGGTTGACCATGGAATATTGAGTAGTAAGGAAATTACGCGGATGGACTTATTGCACAGGTGGCAGCCTATCACTTTACCATGCTTTAGGCAGCCGCGGGATCACGCGATCGCTATGCTGTCATGTGATCGCAAATTTCAACAAAGCTGTTCTGAATAAATTTAAATAACAGCTGTGTGTTTTGAAATTGAGTGATGCTGTGATTGGGCCACAGCTATCACATGGTACCTGGGTCATTCCCAAGAACCCTGTACCATGTGATTAGTTGTAGCCAATCATAGATCACTATTAATCACAGCTGTTATGAATGTAACCTATTTATGACAGTTTAAAACACTGATGTTACAATTATCATTGTAACAGCACCAAAGTGTAAAAAAAAAAATTTTATATATATATATATATATATATAAAAAAGAAAATCCCTGATCACTCAACAGAGTAATGCAGTGGTACTATGGTGACACAGAACTACTCTGATGAAAGTATGTAAAAAGAAAAAAAAAAAGTTAAACAAAATAAAATAAATAAGAAAATCCCTGATCACTCCGCAGAGTAATACAGTGGTACTATGGTGACACTAATCTACTATGACGAGAGTATGTATAAAAAAAAGGAAAGAAAGAAAGAAAAGAAAATAAATAAGAAAATCCCTGATCACATCACAGAGTAATACAGTGGTACTATGGTGACACTGATCTACTCTAATGAGAGTATGAAAAAAAAAAAAAAGTTAAACAAAATAAAAAAAATATGGTGACACATAACTACTCTGATGAGAGTATGTAAAAGAAATAAAAAATAAAAAAGTTAAACAAAATAAAATAAATAAGAAAACCCCTGATCACCCAACAGAGTAATAAAGTGGTACTATGGTGACACAGAACTACTCTGATGAGAGTATGAAAAAAAAAAAAGTTAAACAAAATAAAATAAATAGGAAAATCCCTGATCACTTCACAGAGTAATACAGTGGTACTATGGTGACACAGAACTACTCTCTGATGAGAGTATGTAAAAAAAAAAAAAAAAAAAATTACAACAAGTTAAAAAGAAAATAAATATGTTAAAAAAGGTTAAAAAATATTAAATAAATAATAATTATTTATTTTTAACATACGGTCACCAGTCCACATCCCTGATTACCACCACACCAGTTTTAGGACGATGCTGTACTGCACTGGTGACAGTATGTAGAAAAAAAAAATAATACTAATAATTTTCTTCATTTTCTATAAAATTGAAACTTAAAAAAAACTCACTATGCCTCTTACTAAATACCTTGGACTGTCTACTTTTCAAAAAGGGGTCATTTGAGGGGGGGGGTATGTACTATCCTGCCATTTTTAGGCCTCAAAAAATAAAAGAAATTAGATTGGCCGTCAGTACATCAGGATTGATCAATTTTCAGACATATCCCATACTTTGTAGATTCTACGATCATAGCAGAATACATTTTGTATACAATACAATATCTATATATATATATATATAAAAGAAAATCCCTGATCACTCAACAGAGTAATGCAGTGGTACTATGGTGACACAGAACTACTCTGATGAGACCATGTAAAAAAAAAAAAAAAAAGTTAAATAAAATAAAATAAATAAGAAAATCCCTGATCATTTCACAGAGTAATACAGTGGTACTAGGGTGACACTGAACTACTCTCTAAAGAGAGTATGTAAAAAAAATAAAATAAAAAACAGGTTAAAAAGATAATAAAAATGATAAAAAACGGTAAAAAATATTGAATAAATAATAATTATTTATTTTTAACATACTGTCACCGGTCCATATCCATGATTACCACCACACCAATTTTAGGACGACGCTGTACTGCACTGGTGACAGTATGTAGAAAAAAATAAATAATACTAATAATTTTCTTCATTTTCCATAAAATTGAAACTTCAAAAAACTCGCCATGCCTCTTACTAAATACATTGGACTGTCTACTTTCCAAAAAGGGGTCATTTGAGGGGGGGGGGGGTATGTACTATCCTGCCATTTTTAGGCCTCAAGAAATAAAAGAAATGAGATCGGCTGTCAGTACATCAGGATTGATGAATTTTCAGACATATCCCATACTTTGTAGATTCCATGATCATAGCAGAATACATTTTGGCTTAAATTTATGATGAAATTAGATTTTTATAGGAGATGTTTTATAAACAGAAAGTATAAAATATCGAGGGGGGTTTCAACATTTTCAGTATTTTTTCGTTTTTATATCGCAAAAAAATAAAAAAAAACAGTGGTGATCCAACACCACCAAAAGAAAAGTTCTATTTGTGTGAAAAAAATGATCTAAATTTCATTTGGGTACAGTTTTGCATGCCCGCGCAATTGCCAGTTAAAGTAGCGCAGTGCTGAATAGCAAAAAAAATAGCATGGTCATGAAGGGGGGGTGGGGGATCTCTGAGAGGGCAAGTGGTTAGACAGAGAATCCATGGTGGCTCTTTAAAAAAAAAAAAGAAGAGATTTACTAAGCAATGTATTTCCCCAGCCCAGAGAATCTGAATTCCACGGGACCCTTTGAAGCTGACAGCTGGTCCAGGACGTTATCATGTTAGTGAGTCACCCAGAAGCCCTCCATTTTGCCGCTTTATAAATTATCTCGAAACAACTATGACCTTCAAACAGTTTAGCTTCTGCTCTGCAATTACCAAATATCACCCCCATGATCACAGGTTCCTTGGCTGTGTCAGCGTCTTCCCATCTGTTCTTCCCATTCCTGAGCTCGGTATTTGAAGCCCCCTAATTACACACAACACTCGTAGAATCTGGTGTTTATAGGCGTGAGCGGCGTCTTATCGATGATGTTTAGTCTCTGGAATTTTTTTGACGCCTTGTGTTTTGTAAGCAGGATTAATTACATTGTGTTCTCCCAGTCCTGTTGTTAAGTGGACCTGTCACCTACACATGGAAGCCTCGGTATAGGAACAGAGTCCTAGGGGTCCTAACTGGGCCTGAAGTGGGCAGGAGGCCCTTGTTGTGACCCTCTATTCCGGGCATCCTCAACTATTTAGGGACCCCTAAAATAACTTATTAGGTCTTGGGTAACCCCTGCATAAACCAACTCATCTGGAGTCAGTGGGAAAATGTTCCTTACATTGGTGATCAGTGAGAAGAATGTTCCTTACATTGGTGATCAGTGGGAAGAATGTTCCTTACATTGGTGATCAGTGAGAAGAATGTTCCTTACATTGGTGATCAGTGAGAAGAATGTTCCTTACATTGGTGATCAGTGAGAAGAATGTCCCTTACATTGGTGATCAGTGGGAAGAATGTTCCTTACATTGGTGATCAGTGAGAAGAATGTTCCTTACATTGGTGATCAGTGAGAAGAATGTTCCTTACATTGGTGATCAGTGAGAAGAATGTTCCTTACATTGGTGATCAGTGAGAAGAATGTCCCTTACATTGGTAATCAGTGGGAAGAATGTTCCTTACATTGGTGATCAGTGAGAAGAATGTTCCTTACATTGGTGATCAGTGAGAAGAATGTTCCTTACATTGGTGACAGTGAGAAGAATGTTCCTTACATTGGTGATCAGTGAGAAGAATGTTCCTTACATTGGTGATCAGTGAGAAGAATGTTCCTTACATTGGTGATCAGTGAGAAGAATGCTCCTTACATTGGAGATCAGTGAGAAGAATGCTCCTTACATTGGTGATCAGTGAGAAGAATGTTCCTTACATTGGTGATCAGTGAGAAGAATGTTCCTTACATTGGTGATCAGTGAGAAGAATGTTCCTTACATTGGTGATCGGTGAGAAGAATGTTCCTTACATTGGTGATCAGTGAGAAGAATGTTCCTTACATTGGTGATCAGTGAGAAGAATGTTCCTTACATTGGTGATCGGTGAGAAGAATGTTCCTTACATTGGTGATCGGTGAGAAGAATGTTCCTTACATTGGTGATCGGTGAGAAGAATGTTCCTTACATTGGTGATCAGTGAGAAGAATGTTCCTTACATTGGTGGTCAGTGAGAAGAATGTTCCTTACATTGGTGATCAGTGAGAAGAATGTTCCTTACATTGGGGATCAGTGGGAAGAATGTTCCTTACATTGGTGATCAGTGAGAAGAATGTTCCTTACATTGGGGATCAGTGAGAAGAATGTTCCTTACATTGGTGATCAGTGAGAAGAATGTTCCTTACATTGGTGGTCAGTGAGAAGAATGTTCCTTACATTAGTGATCAGTGAGAAGAATCTTCCTTACATTGGTGATCAGTGAGAAGAATGTTCCTTACATTGGTGATCAGTGGGAAGAATGTCCCTTACATTGGTGATCAGTGAGAAGAATGTTCCTTACATTGGTTGTTAGGGGGAAGAACTTTCCTTACATTGGTGGTCAGTGGGAAGAAGGTTGCTTACATTGGTGGTCAGTGGGAGGAATGCTCCTTATGTTGGTGGTCAGTGGGTACAGCACTCCTTACATTGGTGTTCAGAATGCCATTGTTAAAGACAGCTAAAATAGATCGCTGGTGTCATGCTGCTTACTTTGCCTAGTGGTATTGGTCCCAAAAGTCTGATGGCACAACCAAATAGGAGGTCAATCAGCCACGGCTCAACCCCTAGCAAGCTCTGGAGGAACCCTAGGGTTCCACATAATCCTGGTTGAGAATGGCTCCAACACTATTTATGCTTAAGTTAAGGGAATCTTGACCTCACGCCCGCTAGGATTGTTCCAACTTATACAAGGTGGTATAGTTTCTCATCTTCCCTTCAGTACATGTTTTAGGACTCCTCTGCACTCATCTGGCTCTACAGAGAATGCTCACTGCATTGGGGCCACCAACCTAATTTACTGGACTGTAAGGCTGCTCTGCAGATCACTCCTTGAGTTCCTCCTTGCTCCTACATACTGATGGTACAAACTGCCCCATTTTGGTTCAAAAGAAAATGATGTACACTAAGAAGGAAGTTGGTCAACGGGGTTATACAGTATATAGGATTTTTTAGAAGGCCCATTCAATAAGATGGATGGTGTGCTGTTAAGGCGCTTTACCCTAGGAAACCGCTGGAAAGTTGGGTCCCTCCTAGCCTCACTCTTGGTGCACCCTGCCACTGACATCAACTCCTTTAACCTCTTCTTGTAGTTTTTTTTATTGTTCAATGTCCAGGTAAGAGAGGGTTAGGGATTACGAGACATAATGTAGTGACATAGTATTCCCTCCACTCAAATAAACTTCTGTAGGCCCTCTAACAAGGCAATGGTGTGCCATCAAACCAAGACACACAGTCTTCAATAGTGTGCCTTTAAGCCAAGACCAACAATGGACCGAGCAATATTTTTCCTGAGGGTGCTTCCCTTTTAGCAGCACACTTCCTGTCTTTTAGGCCTTAGCATTGGTTCATTCCCGAACCTTGAAACTCTCTATTTCTTCCTCAGACACTAGGCCTCTTCTTCAGCCACCTCCTCTCTAGGCAGTAGGCTTCTTCTTCATCTACCCCCCCCCCCCCCAAGGCTGTAGGCCTCTTCAGCTACCTCCCCCCCAGGCTGTAGGCCTCTTCTTCAGCTACCTCCTCCCCAGGCTGTAGACCTCTTGTTCCGCTGCCCCCCCCCCCCAGGCTGTGGGCCTCTTCAACTAACTCTCCCACAGGCAGTAGGCCTCTTCTTCAGCTACCTCCTCTCCAGGCTGTAGGAATCTTCTTCAGCTACCTCCTCTCCAGGCTGTAGGCCTCTTCTTCATCTACCTCCTCTCCAGCTACCTCCTCCCCAGGCAGTAGGCCTCTTTTTCAGCTACCTCCTCTCCAGGCAGTAGGCCTCTTCTTCAGCTACCTTCTCTCCAGGCTGTAGGCCTCTTCTTCATCTACCTCCTCCCCAGGCAGTAGGCCTCTTCTTCAGCTACCTCCTCTCTAGGCAGTAGGCTTCTTCTTCAGCTACCTCCTCTCCAGGCTGTAGGCCTCTTCTTCATCTACCTCTTCTCCAGGCAGTAGGCCTCTTCTTCAGCAACCTTCTCTCCAGGCTGTAGGCCTCTTCTTCATCTACCTCCTCCTCAGGTAGTAGGCCTGGGAGGCAAAAGACTCTCCAAACACAATACATCCTTTTCATCCCCAGCTGAGATCACTGGAAATAACCCCCAGTGATGGACCAGTCAGATAAATATGCATAACTCATTACATTGTATCTTCTTGCTCTGCCCAAGGGCAGAAAAATGTATCAGAGCCAAGGCTGACTATAGCCTAGCTGCCCACTACATTTGGTATAGGGACACGCCAGCTTTTGGAAGGGTCCCTTTACTGTCAGATGGGTGGGACTCAGGTGGGACAGTGGGAACCTGTGGCCTGCTGGGGTCCTATTAATTAATTTGTGGCTAAAACATAACACACAGACCTTTTCTCGTGAGACTTTTTTTTGTGTTGAATAAGACACAGATTGAGTACATATTTTATTGTACAATACATTGATTATTTTCACCAGCCAACCCCTCCCACACAGACCTCAGGTAGACTACACCTAATGTCTATACTTGCGTGTGCATTCCATTAAAACCACCTCCTTCCCACAGAAATCCCATTGATGCCTAATGCCAGCCTGCTGCCATAACAATGTTTCTTCAGTGTTTGGTTAACACTAACCAGCCACCGCAGTGCCAATATTAATAGCCCTTCCCACTTCATACTCTACGTTTTTGGGCCTCTTAATGAAGTAGTTCCAAACTGACTCAAGCTAACAGGTCTTGGTTGCCAATTGTCTCACTAGATTTGTTCATTTATAAAAACAGCGATCTGCAGGATGGTAGCCTAGAAAAACAGAAAATAATTTTCAGGTCTTGGGGAACCTTTACTAAAACCAATAGAGCTGGGGTGAAATGGGGATAAAACCCCTTATAGTGGTGGTCAGTAAGAGGAATACAATCCTTCCAATGGTGGTCAGAATTCCACCCTTACATTGGTGGTCAGTAAGAAGAATGCCACCATTACAATGGTAATCAGAATTCCACCCTTTCATTAGTGGTCAGTAAGAAGAACGCAACCCTTCCAATGATGGTCAGAATTCCACCCTTGCATTGGTGGTCAATAAGAAGAATGCCACCATTACAATTGTGGTCAGATTCCATACACACAATGGTAGTCAGTAAGAAGAATGCAAGCATTACAATGGTGGTCAAAATTCCACCCGTACATTGGTGGCTAGTAGGAAGAATGCAACCATTGCAATGGTAGTCAGAATTCCACCCTTACATTAGCGGTCAGTAAAAAGAACGCAACCCTTCCAATGGTGGTCAGAATTCCACCCTTACAATGGTAGTCAGTAAGAAGAATGCAGCCCTTCTAATGGTGGTCAGAATTCCACCCTTACATTAGCGGTCAGTAAGAAGAATACAACCCTTCCAATGGTGGTCAGAACTCCACCCTTACAACGGTAGTCAGTAATAAGAATGCAACCCTTCCAATGGTGGTCAGAATTCCACCCTTGCATTATATTCACTGGTCAGTAAGAAGAATGCAACCATTACAATGGTGGTCAGAATTCCACCCTTTCATTGGTGGTCAGTAAGAAGAATGTCACCATTACAATGGTGGTCAAAATTCCACCCTTACATTGGTGGGTAGTAGGAAGAATGCAACCCTTCAAATGGTGGTCAGAATTCCACCCTTGCATTATATTCACTGGTCAGTAAGAAGAATGCAACCCTTCCAATGGTGGTCAGAATTCCACCCTTTCATTGGTGGTCAGTAAGAAGAATGTCACCATTACAATGGTGGTCAAAATTCCACCCTTACATTGGTGGCTAGTAGGAAGAATGCAACCCTTTCAATGGTGGTCAGAATTCCACCCTTAGAGACAGATAAAAAACAACGGTGTTGGTTTTGCCAAGTAGCATTGGCCCTAGCTGGGCACCATTGGACCATGCCGGCACCATGAGATGAGGTCAATCAGCCACAGCTAATTTTGGATATTTCTTACTTTGGAAGAACCCTGGTTGAGAATGTCTACTCTACAATATGGATGGACTGACAGCTTAGGCCTCATGCACATGGAACATTTTGTTTCCTCCACTGGACTCCTTTGCTCCAGGGGAGGAAAAAAAAATAAGACACGCCTAAAGCCGAGTTTAGGCGCATCAAGCGTTTGGGCATTTATTCATTCCATTGGCTATAAAAAAAAAAACAATATGTAATGGCCCTTGAAATTAATGAGAGCTCAAGCGCTAAACGCATCTCACCGTTTTTGCAAAACGCGGCTTTAGGCACGTTTTTTAGGCTGCATTTTCCTTCAGAGGAAAAAGGCGTCTAGTGGAGGAAATAAAACGTCCCATGTGCACAAAGACTTAAGGGTAAGAGCTGTTATGTTGAAGAATTTTAATTATGGACTGGGAAGATTATGATTTCACATCTATTTTTTGCCTTTATTTTACAGGGAGTGGAGATCAATGTCACGGGTCAAGGTCAGCCATGTTACACCTGCAAGGAACGCTGTCCAGGTTTTCTGGCCCACCGATGGAGGTGGGTAAAAACAACTGGGACATGACATACGAAATAAAACTGTTGCATTATTGGATGCTTCCACTAGACACTAGAGGGAGCTCTCAGTGGCTCAGTGAAATCCCTCTGCTTTTTTTTTAAGCAGAGGGAAACCTAGAAGAGAAGAAGTATGTCGATGAAAAATAGGTTGTGGAGATAAAAAACGTAGTAAAGATAAAATAACGAGATCATGGTTTGATGTAGATCAGTATCAGGGTCGAGGTTAAGGGTCAATCAAAATTGTGGGTTCCCTTTAAAAGGCAGGAACGTGGTATGGGTAGGTTTCTGGTTACATGGAGGTGAGCCGTTATCTAGATGAGGGAATTTGTGTCCCGGTGACACCGATGGGCTAATCTCACATCTCTCTGTGTTATTTCTAGCTTGGCATTCCACAGCTTTCCTAAAATTACTCCCGGCTCACCGACTTTCCCCGAGCTCAGCATATATCACCAGGAGGACACATTGCTTATCAATGCAAAAACTATGCCTTAAAAGGGACGTTACCCTATACATTGTTTTATTCAACTTTTTCCCCCCAGTTGGATTTAGTTGGAAAAATGTGTACGGTGCCTTGAAAAAAAACATTCATACCCCTTGAAATTTCCCACATTTTCTCATGTTACATCCAAAAACGTAAATGTATTTTATTGGGATTTTATGTGATGGACCAACACAAAGTGTCACATAATTGTGAAGTGGAAGGAAAATGATAAAATGATACAAATAAATATGTGAAAAGTGTGGGGGGGAGGGGCATTTGTATGGCGCCCCCCGGAGTCAATACTTTGTAGAACCCCCTTTCTCTACAAGTCTTTTTGGGGATGTCTCTACCAGCTTTGCACATCTAGAGAGGGACATTTCTCCCCATTCTTCTTCTTTGTAAAATATCTCAAGCTCTGTCAGATTGGATGGAGAACGTCTGTGAACAGCAATTTTCAAGTCTTGCCACAGATTCTCAATGGGATTTAGGTCTGGACTGTGACTGGGCCATTCTAACACATTAATATGCTTTGATCTAAACCATTCCATTGTAGCTCTGGCTGGATGTTTCGGGTCGTTGTCCTGCTGGAAGGTGAACCTCCGCCCCAGTCTCAAGTCTTTTGTAGACTCTAACATGTTTTCTTCTAAGATTGTCCTGTATT
Source organism: Lithobates clamitans (assembly GCA_037952925.1). Classification (NCBI taxonomy): domain Eukaryota; kingdom Metazoa; phylum Chordata; class Amphibia; order Anura; family Ranidae; genus Lithobates; species Lithobates clamitans. Next base: position 24,278 of record JBBGZY010002815.1, read on the forward strand.
TGTCTCCATCCATCTTCCCATCAACTCTGACCAGCTTCCCTGTCCCTGCTGAAGAAAACCATCCCCACCACATGATGCTGCCACCACCATGTTTCACAGTGGGGATGGTGTGTTCAGGGTGATGTGCAGTGTTAGTTTTCCCCACACATAGCGTTTTACTTTTAGGACATAAAGTTGAATTTTGGTCTCATCTGACCAGATCACCTTCTTCCACATGTTTGCTGTGTCCTCCACATGGCTTCTCACAAACTACAAACAGGACTTCTTATGACTTTCTTTCACCAATGTCTTTCTTCTTGTCACTCTTCCATAAAGGGCAGATTTGTGGAGAACACGACTAATAGTTGTCCTGTGGACAGATTCTCCCACCTGAGCTGTGGATCTCTGCAGCTCCTCCAGAGTTACCATGGACCTCTTGGCTCTTCTCTGATGAATGCTCTCCTTGCCCGGCCGGTCAGTTTAGGTGGATGGCCATGTCTTGGTAGGTTTGCAGTTGTGCCATACTCTTTCCATTTTCTGATGATGGATTGAACAGAGCTCTGTGAGATGTTCAAAGCTTGGGAGATTTTTTTATAACCTAACCCTGCTTTATACTTCTCCACAACTTTATCCCTGACCTGTCTGGTGTGTTCCTTGGCCTTCATGATGCTGTTTTTTCCCACTAAGGTTCTCTAACAAACCTCTGAGGGCTTCACAGTACAGCTGTATATATACTGAGATTAAATGACACACAGGTGGACTCTATTTACTAATTAGGTGACTTCTGAAGGCAATTGGTTCCTCTAGATTTTAGTTATCAGAGTAAAGGGGGCTGAATACAAATGCCCCTCCCCCCCACACTTTTCACAGATTTATTTGTATCATTTATCATTTTTCTTCCACTTCACAATTATGTGACACTTTGTGTTGATCTATCACATAAAGTCCCAATAAAATACATTTATGTTTTTGGTTGTAACATGACAAAATGTGGGAAATTTCAAGGGGTATGAATACTTTTTCAAGGCACTGTAAATCTTTGGTGAAAGTTTTGTGAATATTTTATGAAAGCATCTATAAAATAGACCCTCTAAGGCAGTGGTCTCCAAACTACGGCCCAGGGGCCAGATGCGGCCCTTTGCTTGCCTTTATTCGGCCCTTGGGGCATTATTCCTTCCACTGATACAAGATGTTATTCCAACTACTGACACCAACGATGGGGCATAATTCCTCCAACTGTTACCAATGATGGGGCATTATTGTTCCTACTGTTCCTACATTGATGGGGCGCTATCCCTCCCACTGACACCAATGGTGGGGCACTATTTCCTCCCACTGATATCAATGATGGGGCACTATTCCTCCAACTGACACCAATAATGGGGCACTATTCCTTTCACTGATACCAATGATGGGGCACTATTCCTACCACTGACACCAATGATGGGGCACTATTCCTCCCACTGACACCAATGATGGGGCACCATTCCTCCCACTGATACCAATAATGGGGCACTATTCCTCCCACTGACACCAATGATGGGACACTATTCCTCCCACTGATACCAATGATGGGGCACCATTCCTCCCACTGATACCAATAATGGGGCACTATTCCTCCCACTGACACCAATGATGGGACACTATTCCTCCAAATGACAGCAATGATGGGGCACTATTCCTCCCACTGATACCAATGATGGGGCACTATTCCTCCCACAGATATCAATGATGGGGCACTATTCCTCCCACTGATACCAATGATGGGGCACTATTCCTCCCACTGATACCAATGATGGGGCACTATTCCTTCCACTGACACCAATGATGGGGCACTATTCCTCCCACTGATACCAATGATGGGACACTATTCCTCCCACTGACACCAATGATGGGACACTATTCCTCCCACTGATACCAATGATGGGGCACTATTCCTCCCACTGACACCAATGATGAGGCACTATTCCTCCCACTGACACCAATATCTGGCCCCCCTAAGGTCTGAAGGACAGTAAACTGGCACTTCATTTAGAAAGTTTGGAGACTCCTGCTCTAAGGCCTCCTTTACATGGGTGACCAGGAAGGTGATAAAATAGTTTTTTGACCTGCATTTTACCTCCCCCAACAGCTGCCGCAGTCACATGGTACTGCGCTGCAATATTTTATGCAACAGGTCGTGTTTGCCAGGCAATGAGCATTGCTAAACGCGGCCCATTCAAATGAATGCTTGCACCCCCACAGTTTTGGCACAGTATTTATTCTGTTTCAAATGTCACTTAATGCAATGGCCTTAGACCCAGTGTGTATGGACAGTATGGCCACCTGCTTGACTTGGCACCATCCACAGGAAGCTTAACTCTTCGATTTTCCAGTCTTTTGAATTAGACAAAAGGAGGGGGGAGATTTATTAAAACTGGAGCACATAGAATATGGTGCAGCTGAGCATCATGACCAATCAGCTTCCTAGTTTTATGGACAGAGCTTAACGGAACAAGTTGAAGTTAGACACTGATTGGCTGGTATGTTCAGCTGCACTAGATTCTGTGTGCACCAGTTTTGGTAAATCTCCCCCAATTCCTCTCCTGACTCCATCTCCTTGAACAACTAAACACTGACTGAGGAAACATGCTAAAAACAGGGGGGTCCAGCTAGGACTAAGCTATCTAGCCCTAAACAGGAGGGGAGGACAGAGGAAATAACTAAAATCCCAACATTGTGCAGTTCAATACAACACAGAAGAATTACATGAAAGTGGGGCAGAGCAGTATTCACCTTCAAAATGCCTTAAATGCCGCAACCCCCCACCCCAAAAAAAGGCTGCAGTATCACACCCTGGAAACCACTGTCCACTGAAAAGCATTGAAACGTGATGATCCACCACAGATGACTTTTTTAAAGAGTGCAGCTTGTGTATAAGAACCACAAATGTGTCTGGAAGTTATGGTGGGATGTTGACCATGGCGGGTTGTTGAAGACCATTGGTGGTCACACGCAGTTTCTGTTTCAGGAAGATCTGCCAGCACTGTCATTGCCATTGGGAAGAACATGGCAGCGCGGCGCCTCCACAAGACCTGGAGCGTTCTCTGTGCCGGCTGGTTGGCGCAGACCGGTTCTCCTCAGGGGAAAGCAGCTCAGATATGGCTTCGGAGAAATACGCTTGGGTACCGCCTGGGCTGTCGCCGGAGCAGGTACCACCTTCACCAACCGCTTTGATGATTCCCACCGATGGTCGTTGTTCTCTGTAAGAAACGTAACTGTGTTTTCTGTGTTTTTGTCCCAGGTCCACCAGTATTTCAGATGTCTACCAGAAGACAAGATCCCATACGTCCAGAGCCCAGGAGAGAGATACCGGCTGGGGCAACTCCTCCACCAACTACCCCCACATGACAGCGAGGTGAGGACAATGGCCAAGTCAAGGCTTGGGGCAACGCCCGGGGTTCCTACTATGCCAGGCCTGCTTTGTTCTTTAGGTCTATACTTTATCCTTCTCTTTTTCTTTTTTTTTTTCCTTTTCTCTATCTTTTAGGCCCCTTTCACACATTTGCATTGGAATGCACTAAAATGCATGCGTCATCCAAGGCAATGTTACAGATAGAGCCTGTTCACATCTGTGAATATCACGTCATTGACCAAATATGGTCATGTGGTCATATCAAGTTATTGATGTCATGTGGCCACATTAGGTCAATGATGTCACCATATTAGGTCTATGATGTCTTGTTGCCATGTTAGGTCAATGATGTCACCATATTAGGTCAATTTCATGTGGCCACATTAGGTCAAGATGTCATCATATTAGGTCTATGATGTCTTGTTGCCATGTTAGGTCAATGATGTCACCATATTAGGTCAATGTTGTCACCATATTAGGTCAATGTCATGTTGCCACGTTAGGTCAATGATGTCATGCTGCCATGTTAGGTCAATGATATCACCATATTAGGTCAATGTCATGTTGCCACGTTAGGTCAAGGATGTCACCATATTAGGTCAATGATGTCATGTTGCCACGTTAGGTCAATGATGTCACCATATTAGGTAATTGATGTCATGTGGCCATATAAGGTCAATGATGTCACCATATTTGGTCAATGATGTCATGTGGCCATATTAGGTCAATGATATCACCATATTAGGTCATGATGTCATGTCACCATATTAGGTCAGTGATGTCATCATATTATGTCAATAAGGTCATGTGGCCATTTTAGGTGAATGATGTCACCATATTAGTTGAATGTTGTCATGTGGCCACATTAGGTCATTGATGTCACTATATAAAGTCAATGAGGTCACGTGGCCATGTTAGGTCAATGATGTCACCATATTAGGTCAATGATGTCATAAGGCCATATTAAGTCAATGATGTCACCAGCATCCCCGTCCCTTTGATACGCATGGCTGAGGGTTGGGGAATTCTTCATCTGAGATTTACACAATCCTGCCACAGAGCCAGGCCAGTGACCTGACTTTTCTCTACTGCAGGTGAATACAGCTTGGACTCTTCCCCAGCCTGTGATTGGACAGTGAAGGAGTAGCAGCAGTCTAATGAGGTTATCCCTCTGCACCCTCCTTGTTTTAGTATATTGCTGGTCAGTAAAAGGTGTATGCAGCAGAGATTTTTTAAAAAAATGGCAGCACTGTTCCTTAAAGCCACCAATCAGACGTAAACTTGGAAATGTGATGGCCCAGTTACGCTATTCCATTGCGCTAACACACATTACATGCGTTGCTGTGAGAGCAACGGTGTCAGGTGAGCAGGAGTACAGCTGGCAGTGCCAAGTTCTGTTAAAAGTTGGAGTCAGGTCCTAAGCCTGGTCAAGTGACAGCCGAACAAGAAGACACCAAGTCATAGGCAGGACCGGAGTCAGGGACAGGCTACGGTCAGCAACAGGTGGGCAGAGAGGTACAAATTCACTAAGTAGAAGGTAAGTACTCCAGGCGGAGGCTGGTTGCGGAGATAGACGGCGAATATAAGTAGAGAAGGGTAATTCAAAAGCAGGTCAGGTGGAAGCCGGGTGGGTCATTAATGAGATCAGAACGAAAATCAGGATCAGGAACGCAGGAGCAAGACTGAAGACCAATCGGCAAAGGGCTTGTGCAGAATTGAGGTTTAAATAGCCCGCTTGGCTGCAGTGGATGTGTGCAGTTAGATTACTATGTCCACAAATCAATGCAAACCTATACCCATCCATGGCGTCATTTATCTCCTTCCATTTCCACCCATCTAGCAGATTTCTGTCCTCATCCTCCACCCTCTTCCTCCTGCTTGGGTTGAATGTCCTCTTCTTTAATTTCCATTCTCTATAGTGGTATTTGCACGGTTCTGTGGCAGACCCAGCGCTCCTGTTTGTTCTGTGCCAGGCCCAGACCCGCTGATAGTTGTAAGCCGGTCCTGTCCCCAGGCCCGGTACTGCTGCTCTTTGCAGGGAGAGGAAGAGCAGGAGCTGCTGACGCTGTTTAGCCAAAAACGGAAACTCGAGAACCTCGGGCGCGGAGCGGTGCGTCCCATCCCCAGAAGCACCAATGGGACCGTATGCAATAAGGTAAGAGCCTCGTAAGCTCTCCTCCCATCATGGAGGATATTTTTCTAAACCACGGACAAAGCCACTGAGATTAGCACCACATCCCTAAATTAGAAAGATATCAGAGTATGTTATGGGAATTTTAAGGTGCATGCACTAGGAAATAGATCCGAGAAAAATATTAAAAGAAAGACATTTTATTTTACAACACGTTTCGCCCTCATCCCCTGAAGAAGCCCAGATTGAGGGCGAAACATGTTGGGAACTACATTATATTTGCGGTATCCATGAGGACCGTACTATTTGTACTTGCTGTGATACTGTTTTTATATAATTTTTAACCTATGCTAAAATAAAATGTCTTTTTAATATTTTTCTGGGATCTTTTTCCTAGTACATGCGCCTTAAAAATCCCATAACAATTCTAATATTTTTCTCCCCCTATCATGAAATCTCTAAAACATTGTCCGGGGATCATGCTGCACACAGCAGCCTGCATTTTATGAATGATTTCACAACACAGCCTGCATGTTATGAATGATTTCACAACACAGCCTGCTTTTTATGAATGATTTCAAACCTTAGCCTGCATTTTATGAATGTTTTTACACCACACCCAGCATTTTTTGAATGATGTCACACCACAGCCTGCTGTCATGACCTTGCAGTAATACATTCATGACCTGTCTGTCTCTTACCTGGTCTGTGTATCAGCCTTGAGGCTTGTACTCTCTCACACCTGCATGCTTAAGTAATCTTCCCTCAGTGTGGCTCCACCCTAGCCTCAACAGGAACAACTATTTAACACCGTATTCTCCAAGCCTGCCTTGCTGTGCAATATTGTGTGTTTGGCTTCCTGTTTGCTGTGTGCTCTAAGTTTGTCTCTGTTACCGATCTTGGCGTGTTCCCGACCATCCCTGTCTGCTTGTGACCCTGACCTTTGGCGTGTTCCCGACTATGCCTGTCTGCTTGTGAACCTGACCTTTGGCGTGTTCTCTGTTATCTTTGTCTGCTAGTCGCCCCGACATTTGGCTACCTCCTTACTATTCCTTGCTGTCCTGGGCTGCTGTTTCTTCTCCATCCTCCTGTAGCCTACCGTGAGCGTGAGCTGGGAGACCCTGGGGGCCGCGACCTGGAGTGAGTTGCAGCCCAGTCCATCCTCACCACTAGAGGCTCTGGCAAACACCTGCTGGCTCTTAGACTCCGCACCCTGGGGAATCTATGCTCTAACTCCCTGTGGGATCTGTGTTGGTGCTCCAGGAGACCTGCCTTCCTGAACCACCCCGAGTTCCGTCGGCAGCAGTCAGCCGTAGGGACCACTATCTCAGCGGTGCACTCCTGACCCCAACGGGGTGCATCTGTCACCTGAACTCAGGTGACCTGACAGTTTGCACGGGCATGGACCCGGCTGATGTGCCGCTACCTGCCGATGATCAGCTACAAGGCATAGTCCACAGACTCGAGACCCAGGAATATAATCAGACCCAGGTGATGCGATTCCTTCAGGATTTGGCTTCCCGCTTTGAACAACTTCAAGCCTCCTTAGGATCCCCGGTTCCACAACTGCAATCAGTTGCCATATCAGCTCCGCTTACAGTTGCAGCCGCTAACCCTTTGCACTTACCAGCTCCGTTACGTTACTTTGGGGACTCCAAGGCCTGCAGAGGGTTCCTTAGTCAGTGTACCATTCATTTCGAACACCAGCCCCAAAACTTCCAGTCTGATCGGGCAAAGGTGGCCTATATTATTTCTCTCCTGTCCGGCGAGGCTTTAGCTTGGGCTGCCCCCCTGTGGGAGAGGAAAGACACAGTGGTTTCCAGCCGTTCTAATTTTTTGAAATTCTTCCGGAATATCTTCGAGGAACCAGGCCGTGTCTCTTCAGCGGCTAGCACCCTTTTACGTCTCCGCCAAGAGTCTGCTTCTATGGGACAGTATGCTCTTAGTTTCTGCATACTGATGGCTGAGCTAAGCTGGAACAATGAGGCCTTAGTCGCAACCTTTCTGCATGGCCTTTCTGATAGAGTGAAGGACGAATCAGCAGGAAGAACCATCCCCACTGATCTGGACGAAGTTATCTCCCTGTGTAACCAGATTGATATTTGTTTTCAGGAAAGGACTCTAGAAAAGCAATGCCAGCACTACTTGGTCCTTAGTCAGCCCGAGCTCCCCTCTTTTCGTCCTGTGGAACATCTCCTGCCGGCTAAGGAACCCATGCAGCTGGGCCAGACCAGGCCATCCCCCGAGGAACGTACTAGGCACAGAACTCTGGGCCTGTGTCTCTGCTGTGGGGTAAAGGTCATTTTTGTGACACATGCTCATTTCGTCCAGGAAAAGCTTGGGTAATACATCTGGAAGGTGGAGTAGTGGACTCAGAAAAGTCATCTTCTCGTCTCCTTCTTTCGTTGTTTCTTCATGTTGGTGTTTTCTCCCTCTCGGCCTTGGCTTATCTGGATTCGGGAGCCACTTGCAACTTTATGGACTGGAGAACTGCATCTTCCATGAACCTTACCCTTATACCCCTCACCACTCCATTGGTGGTCTTGGCGATTGATGGCACTGTTCTTCCAGGAGGCCCTATCCGCTTCCAGACCCCTCCTGTTAAGATGTCGGTAGGGATACTCCACCAGGAGTGGATATCCTTTCTTATCCTTCCTAAGGTCTCAACCCCTATGGTATTGCGGCTTCCTTGGTTGCAGCTCCACTCTCCACACATCGACTGGACTTTTGGGCAGATCCTGGCTTGGGTTCCTCCTGTTTCTCTTCCTGCCTACTCAAGGTTGCCCCTAAGGGGAGACTTCCCGTGGCTACCACCTCAGTATCCTCTGCCCTTCCCGCTGCATATAGCGATTTCTGGGATGTGTTCTGTAAAAAGTCAGCTGAGGTGTTTCCTCCTGACAGTTCCTTTGACTGTGCCATTGACCTTGTTCCCGGAGCAGCTCTACCCAGAGGTCGTACCTATCCTCTGTCCATCCCAGAGACCCAGGCCGTGTCTGAGTATGTTGGGGAAAATCTAGAAAAAGGATTCATGCAGAAATCCTCATCGCCTGCAGGAGCAGGGTTCTTTTTTGTTGCCAAAAAGGATGGTACGCCAAGACCCTGCATTGACTACCGAGGCCTAAATGCAGTAACGATCAAAAAATCGATACCCCCTACCCCTAATATCGGAACTATTCGACAGGTTGAAAGGTGCCTCCATTTTACCAAGTTGGATCTCAGGGGTGCATACAATTTGATCCGAATGGGGATGAATGGAAAACTGCGTTTAACACTGGAGATGGGCATTACGAGTACTTGGTCATGCCCTTTGGTTTATGTAACACCCCAGTGGTGTTCCAAAACTTTGTTAACAAAATCTTCAGGGATCTGCTTTACCAATTTGTTGTCATCTGCCTGGAGGACATTCTCATCTTTTCGGATAGTCTGTCGGTTCCCAGAGACCATGTCCGGATTGTACTTCAGCGCCTTTGAGAAAATAATCTGTACGCCAAGCTGGAGGAATGTTCTTTTGAATGTTCTGAAGCCCTGTTTCTGGGATGCTTTGTCTCTAACTTTGGTCTTGGTATGGATCCTGGGAAGGTCTCGGCCATTACCAACTGGCTTCTTCCTGCCGGCCTCAAAGCCACGCAGCGCTTTCTTGGGTTCACTAATTATTGCAGGCAGTTTATTAGGAATTACTCCTCTATTGCTGCGCCAATCATCGCCTTGACCAAGAAGGGTGCTAATGCCAAGGAGTGGTCCCCCGAAGCTGTCTCTGCCTTTCATGATTTAAAACAGGCCTTCATTTATGGACCTTTGTTGAGGCGACCTGACACGGGGGATCCATTTTTTATTGAAGTGGACGCTTCCTCAACTGGGGTGGGAGCTGTGCTTCTTCAATCCTTTGGGAAAAAACATCTACCATGTGCGTTTTTCTCCAGAAAATTTTCTCAGGTGGAGAAGAATTACACTATTGGTGATCGGGAACTTCTTGCGATTAAATTGGCATTGGAGGAGTGGCGTCATCTCTTGGAGGGTTCCCCACATTCCATAACAATTTTCACTGACCATAAAAATCTGCAGTACTTACAGAATGCCAAACAATTGAATCCCAGACAAGCCAGGTGGAGTCTCTTCTTTTCCCGTTTTAACTTCACCATTACATTAAAACCTGGTTCCTGCAACAGTCGGGCTGATGTACTCTCTAGATCTTTTGACATTCAGGATGAGGAGCCTACCATTGAACCTGCTCCCCACTTCATGCATCCTTTCCCATTCTACCACCCTGAAGTCAAAAATTCCTCCTGGCAAGACCTTCGTCCCCACCGAGCTAAGAGCTAAGATCCTTTGCTGGGGACATGACTCCAAGGTGGCAGGTCATGCTGGGTTTCTTCGATCCTTCCTCCTCATCGCTACTGGTGGCCTACTCTCCGTTCGTATGTCAAAGACTATGTTAAGGCTTGTCATGTCTGTGCCCAGTCTAAGTCCTCCACGCAGGCTTCTGCTGGTCTTCTTATGCCCTTGCCCATTCCCAAGGAGCCCTGGTCTCACATAGGCATGGACTTCATCACCGATCTTCCACCTTCTGAGAAGAATATGGTCATTTGGGTGGTGATTGATCGATTCTCTAAGATGGCCCATTTTGTTCCTCTTCCTGGTCTCCCTTCTGCTCCTGCCTTGGTTCCCATTTTTGTACGAGAGATTTTCCGTCTTCATGGTGTCCCTTCCCATGTTGTTTCGGACAGGGGTGTTCAGTTTACTTCTCGCTTTTGGAGAACCTTTTGCAAATCCCTCAACATTACCTTGGATTTTACCTCTTCTTACCATCCCCAATCCAATAGCCAGACTGAAAGGGTTAATCATGGGTTGAAGGCCTTTCTCCGTACCTTGGTCTCTGCTCATCCCGATGATTGGGCATCTCTACTCCCATGGGCAGAGTTCTCCCACAACAATCATGTCAACGTCAGTTCTCAGAAGACACCCTTTGTCACTGTTTATGGAAGACATCCTCAGCTCCCTCTTCCTATTACCTGTTCTTCTGACATCACAGCTTTGGCTACCGTTCAGGAATAATTCAATTCCATGTAGGTTGACGTTCACGATTCCCTCCAGAAAGCTGCCAACAAATTCAGAAGTTTTGCTGACTGTCGCAGGCGTAAGCCGCCTTCTCTACAGCCAGGAGACAAAGTCTGGCTTTCTACCAGGAACATCAGACTCCGGGTTCCTTCTCTCAAGTTTGCCCCGAGATTCAGTGGTCCTTACAATATAATTTCTAAGCTGAATCCTGTTTGTTTTAAACTCCAGATCCCTAAAAGCCTCAGGATCTCTAACTACTTTCATGTATCCCTTCTGAAACTTTTAGTTTTCAACAAGTTCTCTTGTCCTCTCTCTACCTTCGCTCCAGTCTCTGAAGATGATCAGGAGTACGAGGTTAGTCAAATTTGTGATTCTCGCTTCGCTAAAGGTGTCCTTCAATATCTCGTGGATTGGAAAGGTTTCGGTCCTGAGGAGAGATCTTGGATTTCTGCATCTAAAGTCTTCGCACCTCATCTTCTGAGGAAGTTCAATTTGAAGTTCCCCTTCAAGCCTGGTCCAAAGCAGGGGGAGGCCTCATAAGGGGGGGTACTTTCATGACCTTGCAGTAATACTTTCATGACCTGTCTGTCTCTTACCTGGTCTGCGTATCAGCCTTGAGGCTTGTACTCTCTCACACCTGCATGCTTAAGTAATCTTCCTTCAGTGTGGCTCCACCCTAGCCTGAACAGGAACCACTATTTAACACCGTATTCTCCAAGCCTACCTTGCCGTGCAATATTGTGTGTTTGGCTTCCTGTTTGCTGTGTGCTCTAAGTTTGTCTCTGTTACCGATCTTGGCGTGTTCAAGACTATCCCTGTCTGCTTGTGACCCTGACCTTTGTCGTGTTCTCGACTATCCCTGTCTGCTTGTGACTTTGACCTTTGTCGTGTTCTCGACTATCCCTGTCTGCTTGTGACCCTGACCTTTGGCGTGTTCTCGGTTATCCTTGTCTGCTAGTCGCCCCGACATTTGTCTACCTCCTTACTATCCCTTGCTGTCCTGGGCTGCTGTTTCCTCTCCATCCTCCTGTAGCCTACCGTGAGCATGAGCTGGGAGACCCTGGGGGCCACGACCTGGAGCCAGTTGCAGCCCAGTCCATCCTCACCACTAGAGGCTCTGGTGAACACCTGCTGGCTCTTAGACTGCGCCCTGGGGAATCTATGCTCTAACTCCCTGTGGGATCTGTGTTGGTGCTCCAGGGGACCTGCCTTCCTGAACCACCCAGAGTTCCATCCGCAGCAGTCAGCCTTAGGGTCCACTATCTCAGCGGTGCACTCCTGACCCCAACGGGGTGCATCTGTCACCTGGACTCAGGTGACCTGACACCTGCATTTTATGAATGATTTCAAACCTTAGCCTGCATTTTATGAATGGTTTTTACACCACACCCAGCATTTTATGAATGACGTCACACCACAGCCTGCTTTTTTATAACTGATTGCACACCATTGCCTGCATTTAATAATGCTTTCCCACCACAGCCTGCATTTTATGAATGATTTCACACCATGGCCTGCATTTTCTGAATAATTTCGCACCGCAGCTTGCACTTTTTGAATCATTTCAATCCACAGCCTGCATTTACTGATTGATTTCACAGCTCAGCCTGTTTTTATTTTTTTTTAATTTTTTTTTATAAACGGTTTTACACTGCAGCCTGCATTTTATGAATGACTGCTGAAATGCAGGCTCCAATAAGTATAGATCAAAAAGGTGCTGGGAAAGCTTTTGCATTCTTGAATATGGAAAAACCATAATCATTTGATGAGCTAAATTTCTCTGGTAAGGCTTTTCACGTGGAAATGGTCTCCCCTTCATAGCATGGGGTACAAATTTCTGTTGAGCAGCAATCACTACAGTCATGCATTACTTATATTATCTCACTAGATGGCGCTGTAGTAATGTTGGATTTTTTTTTTCGGTAGCTCATTGCCTTATACTGGATCCTGTTTAGACAAGATACAGTATATACACTATAAAGGGTATAAAATGTAATAAGCAATTTACAGGGTTTTTTTTAGAAATGGCGGTGGTGAGAAACCCCCAAACCAGAATTCCCAGAATCACCCAATAGCAGCCAAATGATGATCCCCCACACCATAACGAACTCTTCATATTCTACAACACATAAGTAATTTTGGGATTCCAGCTGAGAGTGACCCTTTAATTATGGTGATGTCAGAGGATGATTATTCAACCCACAAATGCCCATGCAGAACAGAAATATCGGTTTTGGGTGGAGTTTGGCCTTTAAGTGTGCCGACAGAACTGATAAGATACATACTGTATACATAATAGATAAACAAAGATACATAAAATAGTATACAACCGCCTGTGCCGAGCCAGCAAACGTAAAAACGTCACCACCTGTGCTCTGCACTTACGCGTTACGTCCCTGGGTGGGGACCAGCACTAAATTCAAATGGTTCACATAGCAGCCTGGTAACTAGCATTTTTAGAAATGGAGACAGCACTGTATTTTTTTCCATAACAGATTTACTTTAAAAAAAATGTAGCAAAATTTCCAACCTCTACCTATAGCAAAAGTGTCGAGGATCTCTACAGTCATGCATCACTTGTATTATGTCACAAGCTGGAGCTGTAGTAAAGTAAGACATTTTTTAAATTATAATAGATAAATAATACATAAAGATACACAAGATAGTATACAACCGCCGCTTGCTCGCCTGAGCCGAGCCAGCAAATGTAACAATGTCACCTGCCTGTGCTCCACACTTACGTGTTACGTGTTACGTCCCTGCCAATATATTACAGTATAATTAGATCATTATAACAGAAGCCCCTTACCTATTATCATTCTGCAGTGTGGCCATCAGATCGGCGGTGGTGATGTGGCGGTATTTGCATCCAGGGCGGGCCTAGGCGCCTGCTGGCACCCTCAGTGTTTCACGTGTGCCCGCTGCTCGGAGCTCCTGTGTGACCTCATCTACTTCTATCAGAACGGACAAGTGTACTGCGGTCGCCACCACGCTGAACTTCAGCGGCCGCGCTGCTCGGCGTGCGATGAGGTGAGTGTGGACGTGGAAGACAATAAGCACTTCCTTTAAAGTATGTCTTTAACCGTGCAGTGCAAATTGCCAGCCCGTGTTCAGTAGTGTGGGTAGGTTGTGTTGTGGTAAAGAAAAATAATAAAAGTTATGTTTTACTAAGGAATGAATTAAAATTTCTAGTGCTTATTTGCTAATGTTAGGTTCTTTACATTATTATTATTATACAGGATTTATATGGCGCCAACCATTTGCGCAGGGCTTTACAACATGAGGGCAGACAGCACAGTTACAATACAATTTTATATCAAAATAGGTTTGTTTGCTAGACTGACTTTGCAGATAGCCGTTATAAGAACAAGAGACATTAATTCCTGGTATTTTGGAACACCTTTTTAGTGTGACCATGACCCAGGCTCTCGCTGTAGAACATGGAGACTTGACTGTTCCTCTACATCAAGGGTCTCCAAAATTTCCAAACAACGGGCAAGTTCACTGTCCTTCAGACTCTCTGGGGGCTGGAATGTGGCTATTGGGAGTAGAAAATGCTATGCCATTAATGGGAGTATACAATGTTTCATCATTGGTAATAGTGGGAGGAATAGTGCCAATTGTTGGTATCAAGGGAAGGAATAGTGCCCTGTCATTGGTGTCAGCGGGAGGTATGGTGCTCCATTGTTGGTGTCAGTCTGAGGAATAGTCCCATGTATGTATGTATGTTTGTATGTATTTGGACAGTGATGGTGAACCTTGGCACCCCAGATGTTTTGGAACTACATTTCCCATGATGCTCATGCACTCTGCAGTGTAGTTGAGCATCATGGGAAATGTAGTTCTAAAACATCTGGGGTGCCAAGGTTTGCCATCACTGTATTAGGAGGTGTAATAGTGCCAATCGTTGATATCAGGTGAACGAACAGTGTCCCATCATTGGTGTCAGTGTAAGGAATGGTGCCCCATTCTTGGTGTCCAAGGGCCGGATAAAGGCATAGAAAGGGCTGCATCTGGCCCCAGGCCGCAGTTTGGAGACCACTGCTCTACATCGTAGAACAGGCCATTCCAAGCACCCATATGCAAAGAACCAGGAGCGCTGCTCACTACTGCGCACTACAAAGCTTGCCCCTGTAGTCCACAGCACAAAAAACAGGTGTTGGCCTTCAAACAAGCTCATCCAGGCTAGGGGAACCAAATCAAAAGACCGAAGGTCGAAACGACGCCCACCGGAGCCTAGCCACTGTATAGAAAGGTGAAGATATGGCTTAAGCCTAAGCTCCACCTGACTACATGTTTCACCCCAGAAATGGGGCTTAATCCTAGAGATCTCTATGATTAAGCCCCATAGGTGGGGATAAACTTGTCAGAAAGCCACTCCAAGGAGACAGACATGTTTCCTATCTGTACAAACAAGACATTTCTAAATGATAGGAAACATTCTGTCTCCTTGGAGTGGCTTTCTGAAATGTTTCACCCCACCCATGGGGCTTAATCATAGGGATCTCTACAATTAAGCCCCATAAGTGGGGCGAAACATGAAAGGGCAGTGTAGTCAGGAGGAGCTTAGGCTGAATCTATGCTCCGGTGTGTGGTGTTTCCACCTTCTGTCTTCTGATTTGCTTCTACTAGCCTGGATAAACTAGTTGGAGCCCGTTTTGTGCTTTGGACTGCAGGGGAAAGGCTTTGTAGCACTGTGAGCGGTGCCCCAAGTTCTTTGCATATGTGTCCCTGGAATGGCTTGTTGTACAATGTAGAGAAACAGTTAAATCTCCATGTTCTACAACGACAGTCCTGGGTCACAGTCAACCTGATAAGGTTGAAAGTAGATGAGAAAATCCGGACAGCCGCACTCCAGGAAGATTTGATTCAAAAACTGTTTATTATAAATTTAAGAGCATATAGCATACAAAAGTACTGTGGCAGAGGGTACAGGCAATCAGCTAACGCGTTTCGCACTTATGCCAAGTGCTTATGAGTAAGCACTTGGCATAAGTGCGAAACGCGTTAGCTGATTGCCTGTACCCTCTGCCACAGTACTTTGTATGCTATATGCTCTTAAATTTACAATAAACAGTTTATGAATCATATCTTCCTGGAGTGCGGCTGTCTGGATTTTCTCATCTACTTTCAACGTGACTCAGCATTAGCCAGCACCTGGGGCTCTTCACTCTCGGAGATAACGAAGTTTACACCTGGCGTGGATCCACAACAGTGCGGTGAGAACCTTTTTGCTTCAACCTGATAAGGTGTTACAAAATACCAGGAATTAACGTCTCTTGTAATAGCTGATACTTTTTAAAGTTTTATGGATTACTTTGTAACTTTTTTGTAAATAAACTTTCCACACCTCCATCAGGGGTGCTTGTTGATTTCCTTATCAGTTATTTGTATCTTTGTTCCCGGGGTTCAGCTTTAATCTCTAGTATACAGCCCATAAATCCCCTTTTCTTTTTTCTTTTTTCCTCTTTCAGGTGATCTTCTCGGGGGAGTGCACCCAGGCTGAGGGCTACCACTGGCACACTCGACACTTTTGCTGTTTTGAATGTGAATGCGGCCTGGTAGGGCAGCGCTACATAATGAAAGAGCGGAGGCCTTACTGCTGCCCGTGCTACGAGAGGCTGTTCTCGCAGTACTGCGACAGCTGCGGGGAAAGCATCGGTAAGGACAGGCGGCTACACATCCTGGTAATGATAGCAGTAGTTGTTTCTGATATTAGTGAACCAAAGAGACCAAAGAAATACAGAAAGGAGCACCAAAAAAGAGGTTAAAATCATTATAATTACAAGTAAAAATGATAAACGTGTTTTAACTTTCAAGGGTAACACCACTCCCCCTTTATCAGGGCTCAATGCAGGATTAAACCTGGAAGGACTCAGAGAAACAAAACTGGTATTAAAATCTCCTAAGTAACAAATTAACAGTTGTTGAGCAGCAATGGACTCCATTGCTGTGTTCCGCCCTGATGAAGGGGGAGTGATGTTGCCAATAGTACTGACCGCCATTAGAATGGACCGTTAATAGTGCGGGCCGCCAAGCCAATAGTGTGGGCCGCCAATAGTGTGGGCCGCCAATAGTGTGGACCACCATTAGTGTGGATCGCCATTATAATGAACCACCAATAGTGTGGACTGCCATTAGTGTAGACCGCCAATAGTGTAGACCGCCAATAGTGTGGACCACAATTATTATAAACCGCCAATGGTGTGGACTGCCATTAATGTGGATCGCCATTAGTGTGGGCCGCCAATAGTGTGGACCACCATTAGCGTGGATCGCCATTATTATGAACCGCCAATAGTGTGGACTGCCATTAGTGTAGACCGCCAATAGTGTGGACCACCATTATTATAAACCGCCAATGGTGTGGACTGCCATTAATGTGGACCGCCATTAATGTGGACCGCCATTAGTGTGGACCGCCAATAGTGTGGACCGCCAAAAGTGTGGGCCGCCAATAGTGGGGGCCGCCAATAGCGGGGGCCGCCAATAGTGGGGGCCGCCAATAGCGTGGGCCGCCAATAGCGTGGGCCGCCATTAGTGTGGACCACCATTAGCATGGACCGCCATTATTATGAACCGCCAATAGTGTGAACTGCCATTAATGTGGACCGCCATTAGTGTGGGCCACCAATAGTGTAAACCGCCATTATTGTGGACCACCATTATTATGAACTGCCAATAGTGTGGACCGCCATTAGTGTGGGCCGCCAATAGCGTAGACCGACATTATTATGAACCGCCAATAGTGTGGCCGCTAGTAGTATAAGGGGAAGTGTTGTTGACTTATTTACCAACACTTAATGTTATCTTAGACCAAAAAATAGGATTAGCATTTTGAAACCATTTATGATGAAGGTTTCTTGACCTTAAGAAAAAGGTCAGGGGGACAACGCGTTTCAGGGGCAACACTACTCATCAGAATACAACTTGGATGGACAGTGACCCAACAGGTATATATTAGAACCAGTATTAAACTCTCATCATGTAGTGACAACATAACAGTTTCTGAGTAGCAATGGAGCCTCCTGAGTCCATCCAAGTGTTATCCTGAGTTGAGCCCTAATGAAGGGGGAGCGGTGTTGCCCCTGAAACGCATTGGCCGTTTTTGGATGATTTGAGTCAGGGTATCAACATAAATAATGATCTTAGCATTTTGGAAACATTTGCAATTAAGGCCCCTTAAAGGAAATTGAGCCGTGATGGCTGGCGAAAGGTAGCAAATTAGCATTTACCCCTCCCTTGGGCAGACTATTCTCCTAATGATTGGCCAGAGCCAGAATAAGGGAGGAGAAGAAGAAGCAGGTCAAAGTGTATGAAGGGTCATGCTGCGCGTTCTTACTGGTCCTTGCTGTCTTCTGGGACCTGTGTGTCTCCCAGAAGACAGCGGGGAGGACGGAGGAGGAGCCGGACATGGCGTAGATCGCCGCGGATTCTGCAGCGATCTTTCGTCAGAAGTGGGAGCAAATACCTGGATTAGACAGGTATCTGCACCCCCCTCCCCCTGAAAGAGGTGCCAAATGTGATAACAGGGGGGGGGGGGGACCGGATAAGCGGAAGTTCCATTTTTGGGTGGAACTCCGCTTTAAGCACCCCCCCCCCGTCAGTGTTATACAGACATGTGTGGTTTGTTTTGTTCCAAATCGAAATTTGGACACAATTTTTTTGTTATGCGCAAACTCATCCAAAAATGTATCCGAATTTCCAAATTACAATAGTATCGACTTTGAACTAATTTGAAATAACAAAAATTTAAATTCAATTCGAATTAAAAACAAGAATAGAAAAGAAAATAGAATAGAAAATAAAGAATTAGAATAGAAAAGAGAAGAGTAAAACAGAACAGAATAGAAAATAAAATAATGTAAAAAAAAAAAATAGAATAGACTAGAAAATAAAAGACTAGAAAATAATATAAAATAGAATTGAGTAAAACAGAACAGAATGGAATTGAAAATAAAATAGAATACAACAGAATAGAAAAAAACAATAGAACTGTCTTCCAAAATTTGAATTTGAAATAGAATACATTTGAATTCAAATAGAATAGAAAAAACAATAAAATATTATTCAATATAATAGAATAGAATTAAATAAAATAGAAAGAATATAACCATCTTCCGAAAATCGAATTTTGAATAGAATAAATTTGAATTCGAATAGAAAAAAAATAATAAAATATAATTGAATATAATAGAATAGAATAAAATAAAATAGAAAGAATATAACCATCTTCCAAAATTAGAATTTCGAATAGAATAGATTAGAATAGAGAAGAATAGAATAGAAAACAAGAGAAGAGCATATAAAAGGAAAGAATAGAATAAAATAGAAAAAATATATTCATCTTCCGAAATTCAAATAGAATAAATTTGAATTTGTATGCCGATTCGAATGTCGATTCAAATTTTCAGAATTCAGTCAAATTGAATTTAGTTGGACCGAATTCAGAAAATTTGAATCGAATTCGAAAAAGAATAAAACAAAACTAATTCCAAAAACAAATTTCATCTAAATTAAATATAAAACAAATAACAAATCAAAACAATTTTTTTCATTTTGCACATGCCTAGTGTTATATGGTCCATCCCAACTCCTGTAACTGTCACTTTTGCTGGACAGCTTAGCCTGGTACAGGAAGAGGAATGATAAGGGACCGACTGGCAGGATCAACAGGTTGATGGCTCTTACTGGAAAGAAACCCTTTCCAAACCACAGATTACTTATTTGTTAGGCATTTTAGTTATAAGTTGACTTCTCAGCGATAATTCTAGGACTGCTCTTGCCTTTAGGTGTGGATGACGGTCAGTTATCGCACGGAGCACAGCACTGGCACGCGTCGGATCGCTGCTTTTGTTGCGGAAAGTGTGGAAATTCCCTTCTCGGTAAACCCTTCCTACCACGCCACGGCCAGATTTATTGCTCCCGGGCCTGCAGCCTGCCGCATGCAAGCAGCGAACGTTCCATCAGCCCCACGCAGTCAGAGGTTTCTCCACGTAAAGAGACCAGGGATATCGGCACTTCTACAAACATCGACCCAGAAGGGGACAGCTTCGGGGAGAGAAGAATGGGAGGAGGAAGGAGGTCCATGTCCATGATTGATCAGTCTCGGATGCCACAGACATGTCAATCACGTATGCCACCTGTGAGGTCCATTCACTCCAGTCTCAGGGGGCCTCCACCTCACTTCACCCGCGAATCGTCCCAGAGACGTTCTCTACCTGACCTTCGAAGTCAAAACCGGACAGGTCCCCGGGTCACTTTCAGTATACCTCTCAGTACTGAACTTAAAGAACCCATAAGGTTCACCTACCCATCATTCACTTCCTCCTCCTCCTCCTCCTCTTCAGAGGATGAAGAGGAAGGGTACTTCTTAGGAGAGCCCATCCCTTTACCTGCTTTCATGAGGCCTCAAGGATACCCAGTACCTCCAGTTCCGGCCCCATCACCAAAGAAGAAGAAGAAGGACAAGAACTGCAACCTGTCCTGACCCCGAAAAACAAGGAGCCCATCAACTATCATCTCAATACATATTTCATAGGTCCCATCATCAAAGAAGGGAGGACAAGAACTGCCACCTGTCCTGACCCCGAAAAACAAGGAGCTCATCAACTGTCATCCTAATACATAATTTATAGGTTCTATCACCAAAGAAGGACAAGAACTGCCACCTGTGCTGACACCAAAAAACAAGGAGCTCATCAACTGTCATCTTAATACATAATTCATAGGTTCTATCACCAAAGAAGGACAAGAACTGTCAACTGTGCTGACACCAAAAAACAAGGAGCTCAACTGTCATCTGAATACATAATTCAAAGGTCCCATCACCAAAGAAGGACAAGAACTGCAACCTGTCCTGACCCCGAAAAACAAGGAGCCCAACTGTCATCTGAATACATAATTCATAGGGTCTGTCCAGCCAAAACATTGATGAAGGATTAGGACTTCTGAAGGGTTTTTACCAAAATCTGGGGCTCCGAGGTTTCTCCTCATCTCCTGTTCTGATGAGCATGGTTTCACTAGGCAGGAAATAGAGGTCAATCTCCAACAGCAACACAGAAGTAGATAACCCCCCCCCCTCGTACAAATACTTGGTATCAGTGCATCCCTATTTAAAAGAATGACTTCCCCCGCAGGTGATCTTCTCCAGTTCCAGCAGAACATATCATTGGAAAATGCTGAGCCCCCTGGCTCATAAGCTCACTCAGCTTCAACTGCAGTACCACGCTGTACCTCTTACCAGTCTCTCAGGCTGTGTTGTCCAGCTCTCTTGAATGCTTGGCTCTCTAGCTGCTAGTCACAGCGCCCAGCTGCACGGCCCGCCTTTGGATTGGGGTTCTCCTGATACCCCAATAGGAGCAGACCTGACTCCTGGAACTGAGCGCCTTTGTCTCTTGGCTTCCAGGTTTGCCCCCTGGCCCCTCAAAGAGACCTTCTGACTCCCAAACTGGGAGCCCTGAGCTGCCCTCAGACCTGAGTATAGAATGACCTTGCACACCTGTGTACTCAGCCAGGTTGCAGGTGTCTAGCAAAACCCGGACACAGGGCTAAAAGTTCCAATCCAGAACTACAAATTCCATAGCTTTCTCTGCCCAGAAACACCAGTCCGGAATGTTGCGTTTACCCTAAATGTGAATCCTGTGTCACATTTTCTTATCTTTTCACAGGGACAGAGCCTCATCCTGTCACGATATATACACTATATTGTCAAAAGTATTGGGACACCTGCATTTACACGCACATGAACTTTAATGGCATCCCAGTCTTAATCCGTAGGGTTCAATATTGAGTTGGCCCACCTTTTGCAGCTATAACAGCTTCTACTCTTCTGGGAAGGCTGTCCATAAAGACATGGATGAGCGAGTTTGGGGAGGAGGAACTTGACTGGCCTGCACAGAGTCCTGACCTCAACCCGATAGAATACCTTTGAGATGGATTAGAGCGGAGACTGCGAGACAGGCCTTCTCGTCCAAGATCAGTGCCTGACCTCACAAATGGTCTTCTGGAAGAATGGTCAAACATTCCCATAGACACACTCCTAAACCTTGTGGACAGCCTTCCCAGAAGAGTTGAAGCTGTTATAGCTGCGAAGGAAGGGCCAACTCAATATTGAACCCTACGGACCAAGACTGGGATGCCATTAAAGTTCATGTGCGTGTAAAAGCAGGCATCCCTATACTTTTCAAAATATAGTGTATCTCAACACGGGTATCCTAACAGCTGTTGACAGGGGATACCCTGACGGAGTCCCTGATATTTGTGAACCCACGAAGCACTTTGGAATTTGACTTTTACATCATAAAAATACCTGATGTGGACTGAACTAATCAATGTGGTGCTCTTTCCTCCAATATCCTATCAATAGTTTCAGAGACCCCTTTGGAGTATCCAATATTAACAGAGAGATGTTAGGATACCCCTATTGACAGACCCTTATCGACAAAGAGTATGGGTATTTTTATTAGATACAATGTAATAGTTAAAAGCCAACTTGTTTTGGGAGTGCACAAATGGGAGGAAGAAGGAGGTCCATATCCATGATTGATCAGTCTCGGACGCCACAGACATGCCACTCACGTATGCCACCTGTAAGGGCCATTCTCTCTAGTCTCAGGGGGCCTCCACCTCACTTCACCCATGAATCATCCCAAAGATGTTCTCTACTGGACCGTCGAAGTCAAAACCTAACAGGTCCCTGGGTCACTTTCAGTATATCTCTCAGTACTGAACTCACAGAACCCATAAGGTTCACCTACCGTCATTCACTCCCTTCTCCTCCTCTTCAGACGATGAAGAGGAAGGGTACTTCTTCGGAGAGCCCATCCCTTTACCTGCTTTCATGAGGCCTCCAGGATACCTCTAGTTCCAGCCCCATCGCCAAAGAAGGACAAGAACTGCAACCTGTCCTGACCCCTAAAAACAAGGAGCCCATCAGCTGCCATCTCAATACATAATTCATAGGTCCCATCACCAAAGAAGGTCAAGAGCTGAAACCTGTCCTGAGCCCAAAAACAAGGAGCCCATCAAGTGTCATCTCAATACATCATTCATAGGTCCCAACACCAAAGAGCCACGCCTTCTCTTGTGCACAAATCCCTCTTTATCACGGCTAGAAAACTTAATAGACCAATGAAGTATATGTAAGACTCAACGATATATATGTAAGAGTCAACCAAGTTGCCCCCCAGAATGTTGACCTCTATCATGAAATCTATCCTTGTCCATAGCTCTTTTACAACGCACATCTATTCTTCTGAGCTGTTTATAGCGGTCTATGTTGTTGTTGCAGATTTTCCTCACCCTTTTTGGAAAAATCTTGTCACCGGGACAGAAGGAGAGCAAAAAAATCTCTCTAACGGAGCCCTGGAGATCAGTAAAAAGCCAACAGGGGTTCTAGCCCTTCCCCCTTCTATCCAAAACTTAAAATTAAAAGATATAAGCTGGACATGCACTCACAGGGAAACAATACACTTGCAGTTGTGTTGTCTGGTCTCCTTGAAGTAACGGGCCTCAGGAACGTTCTAGAAACAATGTTTACATCCTAAAGCCATTTTTTTTTTTTTTTAATCAAACTCGTTCAAGATTGTTGAGGTTCTGAGAAGGACTTTGGAAGACCAAACTGGTGCAGAGACCAAAGACCGAAAAACGAATATTCTTATCACACATATGCAAAGATCAAATAATGTAAGAGAGTATTGTCGAAGTCACTGGGCTTCCCAAAGTATTATTAAAGCATAAGTCCACCCAAAACAAGCATTGCCTTACTCAACGGAGGATGACCTAGTTAAAATTCTTATGACCCTCTGAGGTTCCAGTGGTAGAAGATATCAGGTAGAGGTATAGCACCACCACCTTCCAAGCAATGGTTCATTCATTCTCACCCTGTATTTAGGGGAAGGAGCTGACAGTCAGACTGAGGAGGAGCATTATCAGCTTTTGGTAAAATTTTGGTAAAAATCAGGACATCTTGGCAAAATCTCTGGCCAAAATGTGTTGGAGTCAACAGAGAAGGCAAAATGAAAGTGGTTTAGGTTGGGGTTTAAGTTTGCAATGGGCTTCACATGGATCCAGAGGGTTAGAGAAGCTGCTAGGTATCATGAACCTGTTCATGGGTAAAAGGTACAACAAAGCCCGACCCCCTTTTTTTTCTTTTTTTTTCTTACAAAGTCATATGATTGCTGACCCTAACCCTTTGTTTATAAACAAAGCCACGTGATCACCTCCAGGACACCCTGTATCCCCAGTTCTGACCCCATGTTGAAAGAAAGAGAGAAATAGAAAAGAAAGGTGGAAAGAAAGAAAGAGAAAAGTGCTGCAACCTAACCTGACCCTAACCCTTTGTTTATAAACAAAGCCATGTGATCACCTCCAGGACACCCTGTATCCCCAGCTCTGAATATGATCACCTCCAGGACACTCTGTATCCCCAGCTCTGAATATGATCACCTCCAGGACATTCTGTATCCCCAGCTCTGACCCCATGATGAAAGAAAGAGAAAAATAGAAAACAACGTACTATGGGGACCTTGCACCAACAGAGATTGTACAATCAAACCCTAACATAGGTGGTCCGTTTTAGGAAGACAAGGCAATAGTACTTAGAGAAGGGAGGACACGTTGCTTGAGCCTTAGGGAATAGAGGTGATCGGCTTTACCATGGACTTATTTACCTGATACTGAAAGGTCAGCCTTGGGCGCACCGTATTGGAAAATTCTCACAGGGTCCGTATTTTTAGGTCAAAGGGCCTTTGAAGCTTAAGGGTCTATGTTTACCATTTCATCCACATGAAGCTGAGCCGATTCGATTTTGCACTATGACAACATCTGATACTGATACATTTTTTATTGTTTATTAAAAAAAATTAACTTTTTAAGAAAAAATACATTGTCATTTCTTGGTTATAAAAAACACACCACTCTTCATATACAGTGAAGCCGAATACACTGAAGTTTCGGGGGCGCGATGGATCTCCAGGTCAAGAAAGGGGTCCATCGTGGCCCCCCTGAATTATGCTTACTTCCATTCATGTCACTTTTGCATTACGACCCCCATCAAAATGTTTTGAACACTTTCACGTCATGCTTTCATGCATTGAGGCTCCATTCACACCTATGCGGCTTGTCATGCGACTTTGGACACATAAAGGTGCCTGCACTACTTTGATGCGTCTTAGTGCCAGGGTGGTTTAAAGTCGGATCAAAGTTGCACTGGAAATTGTGCGACTTTGGAGTAGCGTAGGTGTGAATGGAGCCTTAAGGACTTGACAGGGTTTCCTTTCAGCAGTTAGGCAAAGTCACTGCAGTAGCTAATCTACCCGGCTTCTAGTGCAGGGATTCTCAACCTTATTGAGACCCAGGACCAGGAAATTCTTCCAAAGCCTTCCATGCCCCATCAATAAAAAATAAAAATAAAGTTTCAAATCTGAAAATAAAACTATGGGAATGAAAAATAGGTATTAAAAAAGCTGGTAGACTGTGGATGGGGAGGGTGCCACTGTCA
Source organism: Lithobates clamitans (assembly GCA_037952925.1). NCBI lineage: Eukaryota > Metazoa > Chordata > Amphibia > Anura > Ranidae > Lithobates > Lithobates clamitans. Next base: position 49,340 of record JBBGZY010002815.1, read on the forward strand.
CTATGGGGGGATGGGGGGGTGTTAGGGGACAGGGGCAGAAGACTGGGGGGTGCTACGGGAGGTTGGGGAAGCAGTGTAGGATACTGTTGGAGGTTGGGGCAGTATGGGGTGCTGGAGCCTCTGCAGAAGATTGGGGGGCACTGTGAGATGTTGAAGAGTAGAATGTAAGGTTGGGGGCACTGTGGGAGGTTGTAGAGTAGTATCGAAGGTTAAGGGGGCACTGTGGGAAGTTGGAGAGTAAAATGGAAGGTTGGGGTCACTCTGGTAGGTTCAAGAGTAGTATCGAAGGTTAAGGGGGGGGGCACAGTGGGAGATTGGAGAGTAGTATTGAAGGGTAAGGGGGGCACTGTTGGAGGTTGGAGAGTAGAATGGAAGGTTGGGGCACGTGAGGAGGTTGGAGAGTACTATAGAAGGTTAAGGGGGGGAAGCACTGTGGGAGGTTGGAGAGTAGTATCAAAGGTTAAAGGGGGGGCACTGTGGGAGGTTGGAGAGTAGAATGGAAGGTTGGAGCACTCAGGGAGGTTTGAGAGTAGTATTGAAGGTTAAGGAGGGCACTGTTGGAGGTTGGAGAGTAGAATGGGAGGTTGGGGCACTTAAGTTTGGAGAGTAGTATAGAAGGTTTAAAGGGGGGGCACTGTGGAAGGTTTCAGAGTAGTATCAAAGGTTAAAGGGGGGGGGGGGGCGCAGTGGGAGGTTGAAGAGTACAATAAAAGGTTGGAGAGTAGTATTGAAGGTTAAGGGGGGCACTGTTGGAGGTTCGAGAGTAGAATGGAAGGTTGGGGCACTTGAGGAGGTTACAGAGTAGTATCAAAGTTTAAGAGAGGGGGGCACTGTGGGAGGTTGCAGAGTAGTATCAAAGGTTAAGGGGGGCACTGTGTGAGGCTGGAGAGTAGAATAGAAGGTTGGAGAGTAGTACCCAAGATTAAGGGGGGGGGCATTGTGGGGGGTTGGAGAGTAGAATGGAAGATTGGGGCACTCAAGGAGGTTGGAGAGTAGTATCCAAGTTTAGGGGGGCACTGTGTGAGGTTGGAGAGTAGAATGGAAGGTTGGGGCACTCGGGGAGGTTGAGGGCAGTACCCAAGATTAGGGGGGGCATTGTGGGAGGTTGGAGAGCAGAATGGAAGGTTGGGGTACTCAGGGAGGTTGGAAAGTAGTATCAAAGGTTAAGGGGGGGCACTGTGGGTGGTTGGAGAGTTGAATGGAAGGTTGGAGCACTCTGGGAGGTTGAAGAGTAGCATCGACGGTTAAGGGGCCACGCTGTGGGTGGTTGGAGAATAATATTGAAGGTTGGAGGGGCACTGTGGGAGGTTGGAGAGTACAATAGGAAGTTGGGGCACTCTTGGAGGTTGGAGAGTACTATCGAAGTTTGGGGGGGGGGGGGGGCACTGTGGGAGGTTGAAAGGTAGTATGGAATTTCGGGGCACTCGAGGAGGTTGGAGAGTAGAAGTATCAAAGGTTAAGGGAGGGGGGGCACCGTGGGAGGTTGGAGAGTAGTAAGGAAGGTTGGGGCACTCTGTGAGATTGGAGGGTAGTATTGAAGGTTAAGGGGGCACTGTGGGAGGTAGGGGGGCAGTGTGGGACACTATTGGAGATTGGCAGGCACTATGGGATGCTGGAGGCTCTGCAGTAGGCTGTGGAGCACTGGGGAAGGTTGGAGACCACTGTGGAAAGTTGGCGGGGGTACTGTGGGGGTTGACTGACACTGTCGACTACTATGGGAGGTTGGGGGGGCACTATGGGAGCTGGGAGGTACTGTGAGAGGTTAGGAGATCTGCAGCTGGTTGGAGGCCCAATAGGAGCTAGGCCATGGCCCAGCAGCAGGCCATGATCATGTTGTTGAGGACCACTGCTCTGGTGGATAATATACAGATTGCTACAATGTAAAAGTTACATAAAAAATGGCTTGAAACAAAATAAATAAAGTCAATGCAAATACATTCTACTTTCCCTTCAAGCACAATTCCCTGCATCCTTATCCAAAATGTCTTGGTATGCTGACGCCTTAAGAGTTCCCTTCACTGGAACTAAGGGACCAAGCCCAACCCCTGAAAAACAACCCCCCCCCCCCGCACCATAATCCCCCCTCCACCAAATGATTTGGACCAGTGCACAAAGCAAGGTCCATAAAGACATGGAAGAGCGAGTTTGGGGTGGAGGAACGTGACTGGCCTGCACAGAGTTTTGCTTTGTAAAGAAGTGATCAGGGGTCTTTTTGACCCCCAGATCTCTCCATGAAAATAATGACCTGTCATCCGTATTTCTATTTTCTATTACAGGGGATGTTTACATTAATTGTGATAGGAATAAAAGTGATAAAAAAAATAAAAGGGACAGTGTAAAAAAACAAAAACAAAAAAAAAAGTAAAATAAATAAGATTTTTTTTTTTTTTTTAAGTGCCCCCCATCCCTCCGTGTTCGTGCGCAGAAGCGAACGAATACGTAAATCGCGCGCACATACGTATGTGAGGTATCGCCGCGAAGGTCAGGGTGAGAGCAAAAATTCTGGCGCTAGACCTCCTCCGTAACTCTAAACTGGTAACCTGTAAAGGTGCTTAAAACATCGCCTATGGAGAATTTTAAGTAGCGTTGTTTGTCGCCATTCCACGAGCGTGCGCAATTTAAAAGCGGGACATGTTGGGTATCTATGTACTCGGCGTAACATCATCTTTCACATTTTACAAAAAAAATTGGGGCATATATTGTTTTTTTTATTTATTTTTTTTTATTCTCGAAAATTTATTTTTTTACAAAAAAAAAATTAAAAACCGCCGCACAAATACAGGGTGACATAAAAAAATTGCCATTTTATTCTCTAGGGTCTCTGCTATAAAAAAAAAATGTATAATGTTTGGGCGTTAGAAGTCATTTTCTAGCAAAAAAAAAAATACTGATTTAGAAACTTACAAACAAAAAGCGCCCAAAAAAAGCGCCCGGTCTTCAATTGGTTAGCACGGCTGATTTTTATTTTTTTTTTATAACTACGCCCCCTAGTGTAGACCCTGACTGATGCATCTATCACTTGGATATCTATTGATATTTCAGTCCTTTGTGCGTTGCATGTCCATATAGTTGTGTAGTAGATTTGTTTCCTCTCTGTCAGTTCCCCCCATTCTGTTTCCAAGCTTCCTCAGATCTCAGGTCCATCGGCGCCGGTTTTTCACAGTGCGAGGAGGTGGAGCCGGGAACGGACATTACACGATCAGTGCCATGGGTCGGGGAAGCCAGGGTTGAATGCCATTGAACAGAGTTTCCGGTAGGTGATGAGGCGGCACTGTGGGTTCCCCTGGTCCATCTGTGTACACATATTACAATTTTATTTTGGATAAAACAGACATATGTCCCAATTCAACACATTTTTTATTATTTTTCTTTGCAGCGTGCGTTTTTTTTTTCACCATAGACACATCTGCAGCCGCTAATACGCACTGAGAACTTGCCAATCACACTATGTATAAAAAATGTTATGTGACAAACATCTGCACAGATCCAATGTTCTGTGTAATATTATTATTAATTACCTATGAACATCAGCGCCATCTGGTGGCCACAATCTTTTTTTTTTTTTTTTTAGTTGTTAAAAAAAATATGCATTATAGCCACTAGATGGCGCTTACGATCAAAGAAGATATTTTTTCTTTTTTTTTTTTTTTTAACAATCCCTTCCCCCCCCCCTCCGTTGGTGGCAAGTGCCTGTAAAGTTTAACACATCAACATTGGTGGTAATTGGTTATTTGCATAATCCCATGCCACCTTTCCTCTCCTCCATTCACCTAGGGACGGGGTCTCCAAACTTTCTGAACAAAGGGCCAGTTTATGGTCCTTCGGACTTTGAGGGGGCTGGACTGTTGCCAGTGGGAGTAGACATTGTACAGGCCTCAGTGCGCTTAAAGAATGCCCCATCATTGGTAGTAATGGGGGGAATAGTGCCCCATCATCGGTGTCATTGGGAGGAATAGTGCCCGATCATTGGTATTAGTGGGGGGAATAGTGCCCCATCATTGGTGTCATTGGGAGGAAAAGTGCCCCATCATTGGTATTAGTGGGGGGAATAGTGCCCCACCATTGGTGTCATTGGGAGGAATGGTGCCCCATTGTTGGTATTAGGGGAAGGAATAGTGCTCCGTCATTGGTGACAGTAGGAAGAATAGGGCCCTACAGTTGGTGTCAGGGGGAGGTCTAGTGCCCCATCATTGGTGTCATTGGGTAGAATAGTTCCCCATTGTTGGGGGTCACTGGTAGAAAGAGTGCCTCATCATTGGTGTCATTGGGAGGAATAATGCCCCATTGTTGGTATCAGGGGAAGGAATAGAGCCCCACCATTGGTGTCATTGTGAGGAGTAGTGTCCCATTGTTGGTATCAGGGGAAGGAATCGTGCTCCATCACTGGTGACAGTGGAAAGATAATAAACCCTACAGTTGGTGTCAGGGGAAGGTCTAGTGCCCCATCATTGTTGTCATTGGGTACTAGTAGTATAGTGCCCCATTGTTGGGGGGGCACTGGTAGGAATAGTGCCTCATCATTGGTGTCATTGGGAGGAATAATGCCCCGTTGTTGGTATCAGGGGAAGGAATAGTGCCCCATCATTGGAGTCATTGGGAGGAGTATTGTCCCATTGTTGGTATTAGGGAAGGAATAGTGCCCCATCATTGGTGTCAGTGGGAAGAATAGTGCCCCATTGTTGGGGTCACTGGTAGGAATAGTGCCCTATTATTGGTATCAGTGACAGGAATTATGCCTCATTGTTGGTGTAGAAGAAATAGTGCCTGGTTTCAGAGAAATAGTGTTCCGAGGGCCTGATAAAAGCAAGCGAAGGGCCACATCCGGCCGCCCCCTGGGCCGCAGTTTGGAGACCACTCACCTAGGGCTATGCTTGAACTGTTGGGCCGAGATCTCTGCGCCAGACAGTATCCCCTTTGTTTTGGTGCCAGGTCCTGGGGCAGGGTCCAGCCCACATATAAATGACCACACCCCTTTTTTTAAAATCAGCAAGCCTGTCCAAATGATCCAGATCCCATTGGTATACATAAGAAGAAGAAGAAGTTTACTTACCGCCAGCGGCTGGTGCTTTTGGTTTTCTCACTTTGGGGAAGGTGAGGAAAGAATCGTATCCAAACAGGACAGAGGCGAATAGGCTGAATACCTGCAATGATGGGAGTGATTGTTAAATATACCATGGTCATGTGACCACACCGCTTGTATGTTATACAGATGATTATAAGAATAGTCCGCAAGTCTGACTTTTAATCAATGTCTGTGACACCCACTGACACGCCAGCAGCCAGCATGGAGTTCAGCGTATAGGAACTTTCTTCACAAGGGATTCTTTAAGTTCTAGTTTAGAGCATTTAGAGATAAAGCTTAACGATTTTCATATATTGCTTAATGAAAAGACAAGAGCAGTGCAAGAAAAATTCCAACAGCTTTTGGTGGACCCTCTGAAGGGTGTCACTGAACCCACCCACCCCCCCAATCAAAAGGCTTGAGGGGTGTGGGGTAGGAGGGCTAATGTGTATATGACCCTCCCACCTGGCAGGATTTCTAAATGCCTCCATATTTTCAGACAGCCAGGTTTTCCAGTCCAACAACCAACATAATATTAAATGAATGAAATTATAATTTGAAAGAGACTAAACATGACATCCAGAGGCGTAACTAGAACTTTCAGGGGCCCTGGGGCAAGAAACCATGAAGGGCCCCACTGACCCCTGGCTGGGGCCCTTCCCTCCATGCCCAGTGGCAGAATGCCAGGGCCCAAGTGCACTTGTGACCCTGGTAGTTCCACCACTGGTATCGTTAGTTTTTTTTATCTTTGTTATTTTATTTTTTTATTATTTTTTTACCATCTTATTTTATTTATTTATTTTGAGTGCACTTGTGACCCTTGTAGTTCCACCACTGGCATCAGTAGTTTTTTTTATTTTTGTTATTTTGTTTTTTATTTTTTTACCATCTTATTTCATTTATTTATTTTGGGTGCACTTGTGACCCTGTTAGTTTCGGCCATGGTGTCAGTAGTTTTTTTTTAAATTTTTTTTTACTTATTTTTTTTTTTTACCATTTTATTTCATTTATTTATTTTACTATTTTATTTTTTATTACTTTTAAAAAAATTTTAGGAGCCCCGATTGCGTCTTCGGTGAAACATCAGTGGTCTAAATAGACCTCTGATGTTTCACCTTTGAGACAGAGAAAGTAGATTGAGGACACAGTCCTCAATCTCCATCTCTGGAATGCCAGGACCCTGATTGCAAGTGCAATTGTGATCCTGGTAGTTCCACCACTGGTGTCTGTATTTTTTTATTTTTGTTTTTTACCATTTGATTACATTCATTTATTTTACTATTTTATTTTTTTATTATTTTTTTACAATATTTTTAGGAGCCCTGTATGGGGCTTTGATGAGATATCGGCTGTCTAAACAGACCTCTGATGTTTCAATTGGAGACAGAGAAAGGAGAATGAGGACACAGCCCTCAATCTCCATCTCCGCAGTCTCAGCCGTGCAGAATGAATGGACAGGAATAGGCTTCAACACAGTTTACTATGCTTCAGTTATAAATGGACAGAGTCAGTGATCGGTACCAATCACTGACTCTGTCCATTCAGAAAAAGAGGGGGCCGGTAAATAACATATTTACAGGCCCCTTCCCCGCTCTCCATCCTGACATATCCTCATACCAGCCAGCGCGAGAGGGGAGGGGGGAGGCCAGCAGGACTGCCTGGAGTTAACATGCAAACATATAGGGTAGAACCCTGAAGTTTTCATCCTTATGGTCAATTACTTAAGGAAAGGCAATTGTCACCATCTTGGTGGATGGAACGGGAGTGTGTGGTCAATCAGCTGCAAAGTCAAAGACTTTGACTTGACTTTTCAGCTGATTGACCACACACTCCCGTTCCATCCACCAAGATGGTGACAATTGCCTTTCCTTAAGTTTGTCTGTTTACATTGACAGATCCCCGTTCTGGCTCTCTTTCCCGCGAACGCGGGTGGCCGGCGGACATCGAGGCCGCCGGCCACCACGCACATCGCGTCTCCCCGCCGCGCTATGGTTCTTAAAAGGAGCCGACGTACACCTACGGCGATTTGCGGGAACGAGCCGACCCGCCGCAGTATAATGACGGCGGCTGGTCGGCGGGTGGCAAAGAAAACCCCTCCCTTTTCATGCTGTCAGCAATGGCACCACATGGAAGAGAAATGTCACAAGGCCTGAGAAAGAAAATCATTTCCTTACACAAGAAAGGTGAAGGCTACAAGAAGATCACCAAAGCTCTACTTATCAGTCAGAATACTGGAGCAAAAGTGATACAAAAATGTAACCATCTCACAGAGGCGTCCAGGCCCGGGCCGTCCAGGCCGATCACGGGTGGTAACACCCCGACAGGAACGTCTTCTGATGAGAAGGGTTGAAGATAATCGCCATGCAAGTTCACTGCAGTTCACTAAAGAAGTAGAAAGCCAAACTGGGGTGATTGTTTCCCGTGACACAATACGGCATACAGAGGAATGGCATGCATTGGGTGTCCTCCACCAAGGAAGCCTCTCCTAAAGCCCATGCACAAAAAAAAGCCCACCTAGAATTTGCCAGAGTCCATGCTGAAAAAGAAGAAGACTACTATGTTGACCGCAACATACAGGGATATAAAATGTAATACTGACACATAATCACACACATAGGTTGGACTTGATGGACTTGTGTCTTTTTTCAACCTCACCTACTATGTAACTATGTAACTAGACCACGATAAACATTTTCGGAACTGATGGCTTTAAACCTGTATGGTGGGATGTTCAAAGAAAAATGCATGGTGCCTACTGTGAGACATGTCCTTCTGTGGGGCTGCATGAGTGCTACTGGTGTCGGGGAGCTGCATTTCATGGATGGTGTCATGGATTCACAGATGTCCTGCTCTATATTGGAAGAGAAGATGCTACCATCGCTCCGTGCCCTGGGTCGTCGTGCACTTTTCCAACATGATCAATGATCCAAAACACACATCTAAGGCCACTGTTGTATTTCTGAAGAAGAAGAACCGGGTGAAAGTGATTCAGTGGCCGTCTCCCAATCTGAACCCAATCGGGGGAACACTTATTGGGAATTCTGAAGAGACAAGTTGACCATCACTCTCCGTCCAGCATCCAGGCTCTAAAAGAGGTCTTTCTTGAAGCATGGAAAAAGATCGATGTTGCAATATGTCGCCACTCTCAGAAAATGCCATCCATGGGCACAAACCCAACATAACCTACCGGCAAGTTCAGCCTCACGAACAATCTAAGGAAGCCCCTCTGTTCCCTCTGTTTATTTTTTTTTTTGGGGGGGGATATTTACATTCATATTTTGTTCTACTCAGGTACTTACCGCTGCTGCAGTACCAGCTTTATCATGAAATTCACGGGCAAAATAAATCAAAGCGAAGATGAAGAACAGACCACAGCCGATGGCGGTCCGAAAGAAATCCTAAAATAAGAATAAATACAAAAAAAAAGCAAAAAATATTATTTATACAGACCGTACAGCCAATTTCTGTATTCACATAGAGACGAACACTCAGAGTCCCCATCAGAACACCCCCCTTTACATCAGAGTCTCCCCTTGCATCAGGGTCTCCATCAGACTCCCCTCCCCTTATATCAGAATCCCAAACAAAGTCTGCCCTCACACCAGAGTCCCCCCCCCCCCCCCACATTAGGGTCTCCATCAGAAGAGACCCCCTCTGCATCAGAGAACCCTTTACACCAGAGTCCTCATCAGAACACCCCCCTTTACATCAGAGTCTCCCCTTACATCAGTGTCCTCATCAGAGTTCCCCCTCACATTAGTGTACCCATCAGAGTTTCCCCTTTCATCAGTGTCCCCATCAGAGTTCCCCCTTACATCAGTGTCCTCATCAGATTTCCCCCTTACATCAGTGTCCTCATCAGAGTTCCCCCTTACATTAGTGTACCCATCAGAGTTCCCCTTTACATCAGTGTCCTCATCAGAGTTCCCCCTTACATCAGTGTCCCCATCAGAGTTCCCCCTTACATCAGTGTCCTCATCAGAGTTCCCCCTTACATCAGTGTCCCCATCAGAGTTCCCCTTTACATAAGTGTCCCTATCAGAGTTCCCCCTTACATCAGTGTCCCTATCAGAGTTCCCCCTTACATCAGTGTCCCCATCAGAGTTCCCCCTTACATCAGTGTCCCCATCAGAGTTCCCCCTTACATAAGTGTCCCTATCAGAGTTCCCCCTTACATCAGTGTACCCATCAGAGTTCCCCCTTACATTAGTGTACCCATCAGAGTTCCCCCTTACATCAGTGCCCCCATCAGAGTTCCCCCTTACATCAGTGTCCCCATCAGAGTTCCCCCTTACATCAGTGTACCCATCAGAGTTCCCCCTTACATCAGTGTACCCATCAGAATTCCCCCCTTACATCGGTGTCCCCATCAGAGTTCCCCCTTATATCAGTGTACTCATCAGAGTTACCCCTTACATCGGTGTCCCCATCAGAGTTCCCCCTTACATCAGTGTACCCATCAGAGTTCCCCCCTTACATCGGTGTCCCCATCAGAGTTCCCCCTTACATCGGTGTCCCCATCAGAGTTCCCCCTTACATCGGTGTTCCCATCAGAGTTCCCCCCTTACATCAGTGTCCCCATCAGAGTTCCCCCCTTACATCAGTGTCCCCAGCAGTTTCCCCTTACATCAGTGTCCCCATCAGAGTTCCCCCTTACATCAGTGTCCCCATCAGAGTTCCCCCTTACATCAGTGTCCCTATCAGAGTTCCCCCTTACATCAGTGTCCCATCAGAGTTCCCCCTTACATTAGTGTACCCATCAGAGTTCCCCCTTACATCAGTGTCCCCATCAGAGTTCCCCCTTACATTAGTGCACCCATCAGAGTTCCCCCTTACATCAGTGTCCCCATCAGAGTTCCCCCTTACATCAGGGTATCCATCAGAGTTCCCCCTTACATCAGTGTCCTCATCAGAGTTCCCCCTTACATCAGTGTCCCCATCAGAGTTCCCCCTTACATCAGTGTCCTCATCAGAGTTCCCCCTTACATCAGTGTCCCCATCAGAGTTCCCCCTTACATTAGTGTACCCATCAGAGTTCCCCCTTACATCAGTGTACCTATCAGAGTTCTCCCTTACATCAGTGTCCTCATCACACTTCCCCCTTACATCGGTGTCCCCATCAGAGTTCCCTCTTACATCGGTGTCCCGATCAGAGTTCCCCCTTACATCAGTGTCCCTATCAGAGTTCCCCCTTACATCAGTGTCCCTATCAGAGTTCCCCCTTACATCAGTGTCCCCATCAGAGTTCCCCCTTACATTAGTGTCCTCATCACACTTCCCCCTTACATCGGTGTCCCCATCAGAGTTCCCCCTTACATCGGTGTCCCGATCAGAGTTCCCCCTTACATCAGTGTCCCTATCAGAGTTCCCCCTTACATCAGTGTCCCATCAGAGTTCCCCCTTATATCTGTGTCCCCATCAGAGTTCCCCCTTACATCCGTGTCACCTTTAGAGTTCCCCCTTACATCGGTGTCCCCATCATAGTTTCCCCCTTACATCGGTGTCCCCATCAGAGTTCCCCCTTACATCGGAGTCCCCATCAGAGTTCCCCCTTACATCAGGGTACCCATCAGAGTTCCCCCTTACATCAGACTACCCATCAAACTCCCCCCTTACATCAGTGTCCTCATCGGAGTCCCCACCCCCTTACATCAGGGTCTCCATCCAAATTCCCCCTTACATCAGAGTCTACATCAAAATCTGCCTTTACATTAGACTCCCCCCTTACATCAGTGTCCCATCAGAGTTCTCCCTTACATCAGTGTACCTATCAGAGTTCCCCCTTACATCAGTGTCCACATTAGACTCCCCCCTAACATCAGGGTCCCCCTTAGATCAGAGTCTGCATCGAAGTCTGCCCTCATATCAGAGTCACCATCAGAGACCCCCCCTGCATTAGAGAACCCTTTTACACCAGAGTCCTCATCATAGTCTTTCCTTAAATCAGTGTCCTCATCAGGGTCCCCACCAGAGTCCTCCATACATCAGATTCCCCATTACATTCCTCTCTTACACCAGAGTCCCCATCATAGTTTCCCCATAAGTCCATGTCCTTTTCAGGGTCCCCCCCTTACATCAGGGTCTCCATTAGAGCCCCCCTTACATCAGAGTCCCCTTTGCATCAGAGTCCCCCCTTTATATCTGAGTCCCTATCTGAGTCCCCCCCCCTCTTACATTATGGTTCTCATAAAAATCTAGGAATAGACAGCGTTTGGCCCTCGGGTCGGAGTTTGGAGCTCAATGTAATTTCATCATATCAGGATTTATGGAATAGGACTGGTTCTGGAGACCTGAGCTGTATGAACGGGGCACTTCCAGGACACTCCACTGAACCATTGTGGGTCTTTTCTCATTTTAAATAAAGGGAAGGGTTAGACCCTCTGTCAGGCATTTTAGACAGAACTGAACCTCCCTTCTATAGATTTGAGAGGCGGGACACAGCCAATAAAATGTCCAGAGCTCCATATCACAAATGGGGAAAGCGGCAAATAGGCGCCACTCACCGTCCAGCCCCAGTGCACACGGGGGAACTGCAGGTCAGAATTTGTAGCGAAGATCAGGAAAAGAATGAGGCAATATATGAATTCTGAGAGGGAGAAGCCCATGTACCCCGGAGTCCACGAGGCGGCGTGACACACCGTGATCACCAGGCACAGCACCTGCCGAGACACAAATTTAGGTTATTGACCCGGAGGCCAGCGAATCCCGATTATCAATACAGCAGCCATTCTACTGGGAGTCATCACCACCAGAGAATCAGAAGTTTAAAGGGCAACTCCACTTCCGTGGGAAAAAAAAAATGAGCAAATAAATAAAAAAAATAACATTGCGTATACAATTGTGACACAAATCATGTAACTGAAGGTTATTAAAAATGACCTTTCGTTTTCAATCTGCAGCCGCTGTCATTTTCTGTAAAACGCAATGCAATATGGCTGCCGTACACAGATATAGACAGAACGTTCCCCTCCCCCAGGTATACTATATTACCAAAAGTATTGGGACGCCTGCCTTTACACACACATGAACTTTAATTACATCCCAGTCTTAGTCCGTAGGGTTCAATATTGAGTTGGCTCCGCCCTTTGCAGCTATAACAGCTTCAACTCTTCTGGGAAGGCCGTCCACAAGGTTTAGGAGGGTGTCTATGGGAATGTTTGACCATTCTTCCAGAAGAGCATTTGTGAGGTCAGGCACTGATGTTGGACGAGAAGGCCTGGCTTACAGACTCCGCTCTAATTCATCCCAAAGGTGCTCTATCTGGTTGAAGTCAGGACTCTGTGCAGGCCAGTCAAGTTCCTCCACCCCAAACTCGCTCATCCATGTCTTCATGGACCTTGCTTTGTGCACTGGTCCAAATCATTTGGTGGAGGGGGGATTATGGTGTGGGGGGAGGGGAGGGGGGGATTATGGTGTGGGTTTTTTTTTTTCGGGGGTTGGGTTTGGCCCCTTAGTTCCAGTGAAGGGAACTCTTAAGGCGTCAGCATACCAAGACAATTTGGATAATTTCATGTTCCCAACTTTTGTAGGAACAGTTTGGGGATGGCCCCTTCCTGTTCCAATAGGAAAGAGGGGATGGAGAGGAAAGGAGAAGAGGAGGAAAGTAAAGGAGAGAGGGATAATAGGAAAGGGAAAAAGAGGAGAGGGGAAGAGAAGAGAGGGGGGTGTAAGGTGGGAAGAAGAGAGGAGAGCAGAGGAGGGAGGAGAAGGTGATGTAAAGAGATGTAACAAGGTCTCCGGCCTTGTCCAGTCTAATGAGGACCTCCAAGGCCAAAGATAGTTGACATCCTTCAATATGTGGTGGGTTGTGAGGCAAAGTGGGTGCAAAGATGGTGAAAGTCATTGGGCGCCGGACACTTCTTGGATGTAAAAGAGGTTTTATTTCTTTTGATAGTCCTTTTTGTATTTTTGAGGAAAAGAGGGTTAGGGCCAGGACAGCCTTAAGTAGTTATAGATTCATTTGGCAGACTCCGAGACTTCAATAGGAGGACAGCCGTGCAGGGAAAGGCCCCCCCAGCAAGGCGCCACTTCTGCACATGCAGGAATGTTGTCTCCTATGGCAACAGTCCTTTAACAATTCCTAACTGAAACGTAACAGTTCTTTCAGCTTCACTACAACTGCCTCTTGTAGGTCTTCAACACTGAGCTCCCGGTCTCCCACTAGACCCTCTGATTCACCGACTCTGAATCCCTTGAGCTCCTCCAAGGTTTGCGGTGGTATCTCCCTCAAGCGTCACCCTCGCTTCCCTGCTGGGTCCCTAGCTTGGCACTCCCCGATACTTCTCAAGCCTTACCCCTTCTAACCGGCGAGGTCCCTGGCTTGACTCACAGGACTGCTCTGCAAGAGTCTCCTCCACTGGTTGGGTCCCTGACTTGACCACCACCTGAAGTTTCCCGATTTTCCACCGTGCCCGTTCGGTGAGAATATGGTTCCGGTACTTTCTTCAGTTACTCACTGTGATCCCTGGTAAAGTTGGGTGGCCTCTTAGTGGCGACAGCTTCCCTTTTACCTCCGACCACTGACAGGTTCTCCGGCCGGCAGAACCGTCACTTCTGGTTGAACTGCAAGCCGCAGTCCCAACCCTGTGCTGCCCTCTTTCTTCTGGATAGGCCCTCACATAAAAAAAAAAAAAAGTAAATTTGTGAGGAGCTCCCTGACTAAAACCCTCACTAGACCCTCTGATTCACTGACTCTGAATCCCTTGAGCTCCTCCAAGGTTTGCTGTGGTATCTCCCTCAATCGTCACCCCCCGCTTCCCTGCTGGGTCCCTAGCTTGGCACTCCCCGATACTTCTCAAGCCTTACCCCTTCTAACCGGCAAGGTCCCTGGCTTGACTCACAAGACTGCTCTGTAAGAGTCTCCTCCACTGGTTGGGTCCCTGACTTGACCACCACCTGAAGTTTCCCGATTTTCCACCGTGCCCGTTCGGTGAGAATATGGTTCCGGTACTTTCTTCAGTTACTCACTGTGATCCCTGGTAAAGTTGGGTGGCCCCTTAGTGGCGACAGCTTCCCTTCTACCTCCGACCACTGACAGGTTCTCCGGCCGGCAGAACCGTCACTTCTGGTTGAACTGCAAGCCGTAGTCCCAACCCTGTGCTGCCCTCTTTCTTCTGGATAGGCCCTCACATAAAAAAAAAAAAAAAAGTAAATTTGTGAGGAGCTCCCTGACTAAAACCCTCTAGACCTTCTGATTCACCGACTCTGAATCCCATGAGCTCCTCCAAGGCTTGCGGTGGAATCTTCCTCAAGCGTCACCCCCGCTTCCCTGCTGGGTCCCTAGCTTGGCACTCCCCGATACTTCTCAAGCTTCACCCCTTCTAACCGGCGAGGTCCCTGGCTTGACTCACAAGACTGCTCTGTAAGAGTCTCCTCCGCTGGTTGGGTCCCTGACTTGACCACCACCTGAAGTTTCCCGATTTTCCACCGTGCCCGTTCAGTGAGAATATGGTTCAGGTACTTTCTTCAGTTACTCACTGTGATCGCTGGTAAAGTTGGTTGGCCCCTTAGTGGCGACAGCTTCCCTTCTACCTCCGACCACTGACAGGTTCTCCGGCCGGCAGAACCGTCACTTCTGGTTGAACTGCAAGCCGCAGTCCCAACCCTGTGCTGCCCTCTTTCTTCTGGATAGGCCCTCACATAAAAAAAAAAAAAAAAAAAAAAGTAAATTTGTGAGGAGCTCCCTGACTAAAACCCTCTAGACCTTCTGATTCACCGACTCTGAATCCCATGAGCTCCTCCAAGGTTTGCGGTGGAATCTTCCTCAAGCGTCACCCCCGCTTCCCTGCTGGGTCCCTAGCTTGGCACTCCCCGATACTTCTCAAGCTTCACCCCTTCTAACCGGCGAGGTCCCTGGCTTGACTCACAAGACTGTTCTGCAAGCGTCTCCTCCGCTGGTTGGGTCCCTGACTTGACCACCACCTGAAGTTTCCCGATTTTCCACCGTGCCCGTTCGGTGAGAATATGGTTCCGGTACTTTCTTCAGTTACTCACTGTGGTTCCTTGGTAAAGTTGGTTGGCTCCTTTGTGGCGACAGCTTCCCTTCTACCCCTGACCACTGACAGGTTCTCCGGCCGGCAGAACCGTCACTTCTGGCAGTCCCAACCTTGCGCTGCCCTCTTTCTTCTGGATAGGCCCTCACACACAAAAAAAAAAAAGGGGGGGGGGGGAGAAGAAAGTTCTCCCAAGAGGGCCAATTAGGAAACCCGGGAATTCCCTTACAGATATATTTTAAAAAGACAACGTTGTCATATTAATTATATATGGGAGAACTTTCTTCTTTCCCCCTTTCTTTGTATATGTGATTTAAGGGTCGCTAGGACTGCATCTCTAGGGGTATTCCCAGAGCTGAACGGTTGATAACTTCAGTAAATCAATTTATTGACTATATATGGTTGATCCAGGCATCCAATCTATTTTTTTAGGCCCTCACACAGCCTGGCAGTCAGATGCCCCCCGGGATAGGCCCAATCTCTGGCCTAGCAGCCCGGGGCGTACGACACACGTCCACCCAGACAGCCGTCCAGGTGGCGCAGAACCCGATCACCTGACTCCGCCAAAATATATAGGTGCTCCAAGCAGGCCAAGGGATCCAAGAAAACCCCTGCCGATTGGCTGAGATACCCCCTATATACCCATAACCTGGCCTTGGGTTGCTCTTCTCATATCTAGTACCACCAAGTACCCGGCCACCTAGTGGTAGAAGAGAAAAGTGCAACAAGGCCAAACTTAGGGAGAAATCAATAAATCTCTTATCAATCGACCAAGATAACGACTCCTGGCAAGTAAATTTGTGAGAAGCTCCCTTACTAAAACCCCAGGGTGATACAGAGAGAAGAGAGGAGAAGAAAAGTAGGAAAGGAGAGACGGATGAGTCAAAAGGAAAGGAGAGGAGAGAGGAGAGAGGAGAGAGGAGGGGAGAGGAGAGGAGGGGAGAGGAGAGGAGAGGAGAGGAGAGGAGGAGAAAAGTAGGAGAGGAGAGGGGAGAGGACAGGAGAGGAGAAAAGTAGGAAAGGAGAGATGGATTAGAGGAAAGGGAAGTAGAGGAGAGAGAGAGGAGAGGAGAGGAGAGGAGAGGAGAAAAGTAGGAAAGGAGAGATGGATGAGAGGAAAGGAAAGTAGAAGATAGAGGAATGATATCAAAGCAAAGCAAAGGAGAGGAGAGGAAAGGAGAGGGGAAGAGAGGAGAGGGGGATGTAAAGTAGGAAAGGAGAGATGGATGAGAGAAAGGAAAGTAGAGAAGAGAGGGAGGAGAGGAGAAAAATGGGAGAGGAGAGAGAGAAGAGGAGAAAAGTAGGGAAGGCGAGATGGATTCGAGGAAAGGGAAGTAGAGGAGAGAGGGAGGAGAGGAGAGGAGAAAAGTAGGAAAGGAGAGATGGATGAGAGGAAAGGAAAGTAGAAGATAGAGGAATGATATCAAAGCAAAGCAAAGGAGAGGAGAGGAAAGGAGAGGGGAAGAGAGGAGAGGGGGATGTAAAGTAGGAAAGGAGAGATGGATGAGAGGAAAGGAAAGTAGAGGAGAAAAGTAGGAAAGGAGAGATGGATTAGAGGAAAGGGAAGTAGAGAAGAGAGGGAGGAGAGGAGAGGAGAAAAGTAGGAAAGGAGAGAAGGATGAGAGGAAAGGAAAATAGAGGAGAGAGGAATGATATCAAAGGAAAGAGAAGGAGAGGAGAGGAAAGGAGAGGGGAAGAGAGGAGAGGGGGCTGTAAAGTGAGAAGAAGAGAGAAGAGCATAGAAGGGAGGAGAGGGTGATGTAAAGAGAGAAGAGAGGAGAGGCGGTGAAAAGTAGCAAAGGAGAGACAGATGAGACAAAAGGAAAGTAGAGAAGAGAGGGATGATAGGAAAGTAAAGGGAATGAGAGGAGAAAAGTAGAAAAGGAGAGATGGATGAGAGGAAAGGAAAGTAGAGGAGAGGAGAGAGGAGAGGAGAGAGGAGAGGAGAGGAGAGGAGAGGAGAGAGGAGAGAGGAGAGGACAGGAGAGGAGAAAAGTAGGAAAGGGGAGATGGATGAGAGGAAAGGAAAGTAGAGGAGAGAGGGGTGATAGTAAGGGAAAGGGAATGAGAGGAGGGGAGAGGAGAGGAGAAAAGTAGGAAATGGGTTCAGACGCGTTTCGACCCCATCAGGTCTTCTTCAGAGGAAATGCATGCGTTGTGGGAGAATTTTGCATACATAAAGAAATAATACCAATATAGTTGTGTACGGTTATATATAATGAGCACAGTTGTATATAATGAGAGTTTTAGACATAATTACCAAAAGTATGTGTATAGCCGTGTCTCCTGAGCCTACGATTTTCAGAGCAGCCTCCACTATCCGGTCCCAACACCAGGGTCCCCCCGGTCTGCCAACGCCCCAGGAGAGGGAGCCAAGCAGAAGCTGCGCGACTTGCGATGACTTACATCTGGGAAAACCCCCCCCCGCATTCGGCAAGGGGCGTGTGGATCAGCAGCGCCTGTGGCCTAAACATCAAGCAGCAATATCAATGGAAGCGTTTAGAGAGAATAGTATCATCTGTTTGTATAAACTTGTAGGTCCAAGCAGTACTCCTTGAAGAAGGCGACATACCCCGAAAGCTTGTCCTGAAAAATTGTATGTTAGTGCAAATAAAAAAAGTATCACGGACAGTACTCTATTTTCTCTGTCACAATTGCACTAATACGGCTACAATCAAATCAAGTATAAACTTGTATAAATCAAGTGATAATGATATTGATAATATCATAAGGTTTTTTTTTTTTAAGGCTGTTTGGCCTAAATTTTAACAAAGTTAAAATATCTTTGTAAATTCTAGTGGAAGATTGTAGAGCGTGTATAGATATATGAACACTGTAAACTGAAAAGAGAGGTTGGGGAATGAAAGAAAGGACCAGTTGGGAAGGACGAAAGGGTAGGGGGAGCAAAGAAAAGAGAAGGAAAAAGAGGGAAAAGAAGAAAAGAAAAAGGAGGAAGAGGAGGAAGAGGGGGAAGGAAGTAAGGGGGGGGGGAAGGGGGGGGGGAAGGGATGGGAAAAGTGTGGAGACCGGTGAGGAATGAAGTGAATGGTGAGGGGAAAGAACAGGGGGGGGGGGGGACGACACAACGGTGGGGAGGGAAAAGAGGGGAAAGGTGCTGCCTAGGCCTAGGACAAGACAAAGGAAAAGAAGAGGAGAACAAGAAAACGACACAGGGGAAAAGAAGTGGAAGGGGAAGAAAGAGAGACAGCAGGAGCGGGAAGATGCAAGTGTATAGAGGTTGTGCTGAAAGATAAATGGCATGGAAATGCGGGCAAAACTGAGGAGGGTGAAAGTGAAAAAGGAACTGCTGAGAAAAAAAAAAAAGAAGAAAGGAGGAAAGGGTGTGCATTGCAGATTGTGTGACCAGTGTGTGAGTAAAGGAGCAAACAACAATGTGAGAAAAAATGCAACAATGTATATCAAAAAATCATGAAATTGATATATTCATTCCTCACCAGTCTCCACACTTTTCCCATCCCTCCCCCCCCCCCTTACTTCCTTCCCCCTCTTCCTCCTTTTTCTTTTCTTCTTTTCCCTCTTTTTCCTTCTCTTTTCTTTGCTCCCCCTACCCTTTCGTCCTTCCCAACTGGTCCTTTCTTTCATTCCCCAACCTCTCTTTTCAGTTTACAGTGTTCATATATCTATACACGCTCTACAATCTTCCACTAGAATTTACAAAGATATTTTTATTTTTTTTCCAGATATATATTTCATTAGTTTCTTAAGGAAAGGGCAGAGCCCAGAAAATACCACAATGGTACAAAACAAACAGGGGGGGGGGGGGGGGGTTCGCAGCCTCCCGACAGTATATAATACATTTCGGAAGACTTGTTGAGCAAGTTCTGTAAGCATGCTACTGTTACTGAAACACACATGTTTCTTTGCTCCACCGCCTTAGAACTTAAAGCCCGCGGGTACATGTAGAGATCACGGGACTAGATTTCCAGCTGGATATCAAGTCTTTCTTGTGAAGACCTGTCAACTTCAATCGGGAGGCAGCAACCAGAGAGATAGAAAAGCAAGTAATAGGAAAGAAAAGAAAACAGATGAGGGGGGAAAGGTTGGGGGGGGGGGGAGTGGGAAGGGAAGATTGGGGAGGGAAATAAAGGGGGGGGGGGGTCAGTGGAGACCTTTATTTAAGTAAGTCTTTCTATGTCAGGTGGGCCGTGAGTTGTTAGTGGATTTGGATTCCCAAAAAGGGCTTTTCCTTCCTCGGAATATTTAAACATATTCCAGAGTGTCCAAGTTTTTTATATAAACTGCTGGTCTATCTTGGGCCGTCATTATGAGATCTTCCATTTTATTTATGTCCTCTACTTTCCGTAGCCACATCAAAGTGGTCGGTGGGGACTGCTGCTTCCAGAGAATGGGGGTGCAGGACTTGGCTGCATTTCTTAGGTGACGCGAAATAGATTTTTTCATAAGTTTTGAGCGGTATGGTGGATATATGGAGTAGAAAAAATGCCGGGTCGTTCGGGATCTGAAAGTCAGTGAATTTTTGGGAAATGGAACGGACCAGAAATTCGTCAGTCTAGGACAGGACCAGAACATGTGTAGCCTCGTTCCCTCCTCCTCATGACATCGCCGGCGGTATTTTGACGTACTGGGAAACATGGTGTGTAAGCGGCTAGGTGTTAAGTACCACCTAGTCAGGATCTTGTAGTTCGTCTCTCGTATTTTAGTGCATATTGAGGATTTAAGGGAGAGAGCGATCGTGTTCTGCCTCTGCACTGCCGTAAAAGAACGCTGAAGGTCCGTTTCCCATTTTGTGATGCATGGCAAGCCAGGTGGTTGTGGGGGTGTGTTTAATAAGGTGTACATCTTGGATAAGACCTGTGGTAGCGGTTCTGTGTCTGAGCATATTTCTTCAAACGTGGTCAAAGGTCTAGTGTAAGATTTAGGGTTCGGAATTGCCTGAAGAAAATGGTGGATTTGTACTGTGCTCCAGAATACAAGTTTGAACGGGCCTATCGGGTCCACTGGTTCTGAAATGGAGGGCCATTTATCTTGTTTCACAAATTGCGAAGTTCCAACACAGTTAGAACTCCTTAATGCCTGAAACTGCCCAGATGTGATTCCCGGGGGGGGGGGGGGGGGGAATTTGGGGTTTCCCAGGATCGGGGTCAAAGGAGATTCTTTGGTCGTTAATGAGGCCTGTAACGTTGCTTGTAAGCATTGCTTAATAGTGTTTCCTATGAGGGGATGAGACTTCAATTCTAACGGAAGGGAGTCCCAGCACCACATTGCCGTCTGTAAAGGTATCTTAGTTTGATGTTGTTCTATTTGTGCCCATAGTTTAGACTCTTTATGTCGATGCCAATCTACTACTCTGCTACAAAGATATTTTAACTTTGTTAAAATTTAGGCCAAACAGCCTTAAAAAAACTTTATGATATTATCAATATCATTATCAATTGATTTATACAAACAGATGATACTATTCTCTCTAAACGCTTCCATTGATGTTGCTGCTTGATGCTTAGGCCACAGGCGCTGCTGATCCACACGCCCCTTGCCGAATGCGGGGGGTCTTTCCCAGATGTAAGTCATCGTAAGTCACGCAGCTTCTGCTTGGCTCCCTCTCCTGGGGCGTTGGCAGACCGGGGGGACCCTGGTGTTGGGACCGGATAGTGGAGGCTGCTCTGAAAATCGTAGGCTCAGGAGACACGGCTATACACATACTTTTGGTAATTATGTTTAAAACTCCCATTATATACAACTGCGCTCATTATCTATAACCGTACACAACCATATTGGTATTATTTCTTTATGTATACAAAATTCTCCCACAGCGCACGCATTTCCCCTGAAGAAGACCCGATGGGGTCGAAACGCGTCAGAACCATCCAAGCGCTTTTGTAGTGCACAATTTATGTATAGCTTTGTACATGCTCCTGTGCTTTTTTATAACTTTATGTACACAGTTCATGTTTTTTTACTCTAATGTCCTATGTTTAATAAAGCTACCTTTTAAACCATAGAATGCCTGCATTGTTGTTCGTTGCCTGAAAAGCCCCTTTACTCTTGGGGGGTAAATTCCCGTTTTTGAAATCACCTTGGGGGTGTGCAGCCTTTCCTTTCCCAGGTGTCTCCCTTCTTTTAGGAGAGACAGATGAGAGGAAAGGAAAGTAGAGGAGAGAGAGATGATAGGAAAGGAAAGAGAAGAGAAGTAGAGGAGAGAGGGAGTAGAGGAGAGAGGGAGGAGAGGAGAGAGGGAGGAGAGGAGAGAGGGAGAAGTTGGATCCTGGAAAGCCTGTGCCCCGATGGTCAATGCATGTGCCTGGCGCGGTGTCATTTATACACATATCGTCATTACAAACTCATGGCCACTTATTATAAGAAACCCAGACCAACTACAATGCAGTGCTGGATATTGACGTATTAGTTGCCCCCATGTATGTATGGAAATGCTTCACACGAAGAGGTTGGAGAGACACCAATCCTGTATATCAGAGCAAATCGTGTGTATATTATATATTACATTATTGTATATACAATCTTAACAAATCTTATATACCTCAGAGTTTTTAGAAGTATTATGATATATATATTTGAGAACACAACACGAGAAGCTGGAAGACACAAAGGTGGGAGGAAGAAACACGAGTCTCCGGTGGCCCCGGCCAGAAGAAGTGTCAGGGGGGATCTCTCTGCTGAAATATCGATCACATTTTAGACATTCCGCTTATAACTCAAATCTGACTTTTGGGAGTGAAATCCGCCATCCTGGTGTTAGGGGGACATTTTTAATCTAAGGGAATGAAAATCTTTATAGTGGAAAACAATGGGAATAATATTCAGAATTACCCGGGAGGGACCGATGTGGTCATAAAACATGGAGACACTAAATGATAAACGGGTAATAATGGAGGAAGTCAAATAAAAGAATGAAATAGAGAACGGGTTTGATTTTGGAGGAGAAAGTAAGAGGTGGTCCTGAGGTGGAAGGTGTGGAGATCTTACCGTCTCTGCTGCCATGATCTTCCCTTTCTTGGTTTGGAGGTAGGCGGTGATTAGATTCATGCAATCATTATCTGGCTCGTGTCCCTCCGGTGCTCCCTCTGCGTCTGACATCCTGGCGGGGGGTAGGTAGTGGGTTGGCAGGGCAGTAGGTGAGGGCAGCTCACTGGGCAGGATAGTCTATGTCCTCTTCTCCGTCCTCATGCAGAAGTGATGCAGCAAACAGATTGTAAGAGGAAGTTCACAACATCCTTTGTATCCACCTCCCTGATGGCCCCAGGGCTCTCTCATACTTCAGAAATATTACCCAGAATGGCTGATTTTTTTTTACATAGTTAGTTTGAAAAAATAAATTCCTTTACGGATTCCTCAGGAGGAGATCAGATTTCACCAACAATCTCTGCTATTATCACCTACAAGTGTTGACATGCAGTTACATTTTGAACATTTAGGAATGTGTCCGGCTATTAAACAAAAAAAATTCTAGAACCAGTTGTTGGGGGGAGTCTGTTCCCATTTTTCTTATCTCTTATGCCGCGGTCACGCGACCGGACTTTCCGGCAGACTAGGTCCCACGGTCTTCCCGACGGACTTTCCAGGCAGACTTCTGACAGACTTTTCCCGAACGAACGGACTTGCGCACACGCGACCGGATTTTAAGGCAGACTAGGTCTGGCGCTTTTCTCCGACGGACTTTCGGCGGACTTCCTGGACGAACGGACTTGCCCACACACGGACTAAAGTCCGTTCACTTTGAATGTGATGAGGTACGACGGGACCGGAAGAGGAAAGTCAATCTCGCCGCTTTTATCGGCGAGATTGACGCCTTTGCGAGCCCCGTCGCGGGAGCCAGCGCAGAGCATATCAGGCCCTTAGGTCTGGCATGCATTTTAAGGGGAACCCCCTGCGCCGAAAAAAAAACGGTATGGGGGTCCCCCCACGATCCATACCAGACCCTTATCCGCGCACGCAGCCCGGCCGGTCAGGAAAGGGGGTGGGGACGAGCGAGCACCCCCCCCTGAACCGTACTAGGCCGCTTGCCCTCAACATGGGGGGGGTGGGTGCTTTGGGGAAGGGGGGTGCCCTGCGGACCCCCCCACCCCAAAGCACCTTGTCCCCATGTTGTTGAGGACAAGGGCCTCTTCCCGACAACCCTGGCCGTTGGTTGTCGGGGTCTGCGGGCGGGGGGCTTAACACAATCCGGGAGCCCCCTTTAATAAGGGGGCCCCCAGATCCCAGCCCCCCACCCTATGTGAATGAGTATGGGGTAGATTGTACCCCTACCCACTCACCTAGGGGAAAAAAGTGGTTTGGAGGTACGCGGTGATTAGAGTCATGCAATCATTATCTGGCTCGTGTTCCTCCGGTGCTCCCTCTGCGTCTGACATCATGGCAGGGGGTAGGTAGTGGGGTGGCAGGGCAGTAGGTGAGGGCAGCTCACGGGGCAGGATAGTCTATGTCCTCTTCTCCGTCCTCATGCAGAAGTGATGCAGCAAACAGATCGTAAGAGGAAGTTCACAACATCCTTTGTATCCACCTCTTGTCTTCTTCTTTAGAAATATTACTCAGAATTACAGATTTTCTTACATAGGTCGAAAAAAAAAAAATTATTTCCCGACCCCCCCCCAGGAGGCCACCAGATATCACCAACAAACTCTGGTGTCCTTACCTTGTAGTGTTTAGTGGTGGCCCGTAATACAGGGCGCAGGGGCACTCCCCCTCCCTCCCCCATCCATGCGTCCGCCCCCCCCCAATCTACATGCGGGGAGCCAAAGGCATAGATTCCAATGGGGTTTTTTTGGGGGGGGGGGGCACATGATTAGAAAAAAGGGTGGGCTCGGGGCGCAGAGCCCACTTTTATCCTGATTCTCCTCCCGGCCAATCGGGAAGCGGGTCACCCACTTGGCCAAAAGAAGAAGCACTCCCATTGGCCGCCTAGGAGGAGGGAGGGGGGAGATGCGCGGCGGAAGCCGCCGTGATGCGGGGGAGGAGGAGGAGACGCAGGGGAAGCCGGAGGAAGCTCTGCCCAATAGATGGGGTAGGTGCGGAGCTGGTGACCGACGGGGGGGGGGGATTTTTTTTTCCTGTTCTTTTATTTTCTATTCTATTTTGTTCTGTTTTACTCTATTCTTTTCTATTCTATTCCTTTATTTTCTATTCTAGTCCTTTTTTTTTCTTTTCTATTTTTTTTCTATACTTTTATTTTGCATTCTCTCTTGTTTTACTCTATTATAGTCTATTCTTTTATTTTCTGTTCTATTCTTTTGTTATTATTTTCTATTCTAGTCCTTTTTTTTTTTCTTTTCTATTTTTTTTCTATACTTTTATTTTGCATTTTCATCTGTTTTACTCTATTATAGTCTATTCTTTTATTTTCTGTTCTATTCTTTCATTATTATTTTCTATTCTAGTCCTTTTTTTTTTCTTTTCTATTTTTTTTTATACTTTTATTTTGCATTCTCTTCTGTTTTACTCTATTATAGTCTATTCTTTTATTTTCTGTTCTATTCTTTTGTTATTATTTTCTATTCTAGTCCTTTTTTTTTCTTTTCTATTTTTTTTCTATACTTTTATTTTGCATTCTCTTCTGTTTTACTCTATTATAGTCTATTCTTTTATTTTCTGTTCTATTCTTTTGTTATTATTTTCTATTCTAGTCCTTTTTTTTTTCTTTTCTATTTTTTTTTATACTTTTTTTTTGCATTCTCTTCTGTTTTACTCTATTATAGTCTATTCTTTTATTTTCTGTTCTATTCTTTCGTTATCATTTTCTATTCTAGTCCTTTGTTTTTTCTTTTCTATTTTTTTTTCTATACTTTTATTTTGCATTCTCTTTTGTTTTACTCTATTATAGTCTATTCTTTTTTTTCTGTTCTATTCTTTCGTTATTATTTTCTATTCTAGTCTTTTTTTTTACCTTTTCTATTTTATTCTCTTGGGAAATTCAAATTCGATTTAAAAACGATTCGAATTTCATCCAAAATTTTGCCTCTTTTTTTTTGGATTCGTTTAAATTCGTTACTATCGTCATAACGAAAAATTTGTCCGAATGTCCATTCGGGAAGGAAAGGGGCCGCACATGTCTAAGGCACACTCACCTACCAGGAAGTACCCTTATGAGGCAAACGAACAGCGCACTTATTATTCAGGAGGAGTTTCAAACAAAAGTTACATTTCCGGGAAAAATTAACAATTCTAAATATCTCTGATAACATGGAAATCTTTACTTGTTGAGTTCAGGTTCACTTTAAGAAAAAAAAAAAAAAAGAAGAAGTAAAGATTTTAGTGAAGGATTCTGGGTAATAACATAAACACGTTTTTTTTTTAAAAATTTTTTGGAACGCCTATGAACTCTGATCAGAATCTTTAACTTTTGGTTTTCACGGTTATGAAAATCTTTTTCCTGTAAAAGCTGTGATAATGCTTCCTGTCTATCGGAGTTCATTTTTTCGTTCAAATTTTTTTTATGACATTCCACTGGCAGCAGAAAGGGTCTATCATTTTTATCATAGGTATATTTTATATGATAGAGACAGAATATCAACCAAAAATCCAGAAAAAACATGATACAAATGTTATAAATGGAGTAAAATAAGTATTTGATCCCCGACCAACCAACAATAATTCTGCCCCCTACAGACTGGCTACAGTAGGTGCTCATGTGGTGGACAGATTAGTCCTGTCCATGTATGAAGGTTCTCCTAAAGACAACTCGTTATGTGTATAAAAGACACCTGTCCACAGAATCTCTTCCATTCAATCCTCACCATCATGGGGAAGACCAAAGAGCTGTCAGAGGAACGTCAGGGAGAAGATTGTAGACCTGCACAAGGCTGGAATGGGCAACAAGACCATCAGCAAGAAGCTTGGTGAGAAGGAGACAACTGTTGGAGCGATTATTGGCAAATGGAAGAAATACAAAATAACCATCAATCACCCTCGGTCTGGAGCTCCATGCAAGGTTTCTCCTCATGGCGTGAGGATGGTCATGAGAAAAGTGAGGGATCGGCCCAGAACTACATGGGAGGAGCTTGTGAAGGATCTCAAGGCAGTTGGGACCACAGTCACCCAACAAACCATTGGTAACACAATACGCCGCCATGGATTGAAATCCTGCAACACCCCGTAAGGTGCCCTTCCTCAAGAAGACACGTGTACAGGTCCATCTGAAGTCTACCAATGAACATCTAAATGATTCAGAGAAGGATTGGGAGAAAGTTCTGTGGTCAGATGAGACCAAAATTGAGCTCTTTGGCATTAACTCAACTCGCTGTGTTTGGAGGAAGAATGGACTATGACCATAAGATCACCATCCCTACAGTCAATTACAGAGGCGGAAACATGATGCTTTGGGGCTGTTTCTCTGATAAAGGTACAGGCCGACTTTGCCGCATTGAGGGGCCAATGGACGGGGCCATGTATTGTAAAATCTTGGGTGAGAACCTTCTTCCCTCAGCCAGGACACTGAAGATGGGTCCTGGGTGGGTCTTCATGACAATGACCCAAAACATACCACCAAGGCAACAAAGGAGTGGCCCAAGAAGAATCACATTAAGGTCATGAAGCGGCCTAGCCAGTCTCCAGACCTTAATCCTATAGAAAATTTATGGAGGGAGCTGAAACTTCGAGTTGCCAAGCGACTTAAAGAGTAAGTAAACTATTGTTTGTACCTACAGATGATCCTATAATAAGGCTTACCTATAGGTACTGTAAATATCTCCTAAATGTGCACCGTTTAGGAGATATTTACTGTATATGCAGCCGATTACGTCATCGGCACATGCGCTCTGAAGGAACGGCCACCCGCGCTCTTTCTTCAGAACCCTGTGCCGTGACTGGCAGCTCCTGCGCGCATTCATGGGAGTGACGTCACGCGGCTCTGGCCAGTCACACAGCCGGAGTCCACAGACCTTGGAAGGTAGACGGGCGAAGATGAATGCCGCCTCCAGCGGTGATGACAAGGGCTTCGTTTGCAGCTTAGTTTAACATAATGTGCTAGTATGTGATGCATACTAGCAGATTATGCCTTTTTTTTTTTTCCCCTGACCTGCAAAAGGTGGTGGTGACTGCAGGACACACAAAGGAGTCAGTCACCCGGAGACAGGTGAGAGCCTAGGGGGCATGAGGGGTGTAGGTGTACAGGGGGCATGAGGGGTGGTAGGTGCCCAGGGGTCCGGTGGTAGGTGCCCAAGGGGCATGAGAGGTAGTATGTTCCCAGGGCTGGAAGCTAGCAGAGTATAGGGAGCCAGGGCCAGCAAGTGCAATGTTCCTTAGACTTGCCAGTATAAAGGGCAATGTTCTGCAGATATCCATTATATGGAGCAATGTGCTGCAGAGTTATCACTTTAGCTGCCTGGCTGGTGAGATACTCTGCAGAATACAGTATATCACAATGAGTTTGTTCACATTGCAATGAATGTTCTGCAGATATGCCACTACAGAGCGCAATTTTCTGCAGATATGTCACTATACAGAGCAATGTTCTGCAGATATGCCATTATACAGAGCGATGACCTGCAAAAATGCCATTATACGGAGCAATGTTCTGCAGACATGTCCTTATACAGAGCAATGTTCTGCAGACATGTCCTTATACAGAGCAATGTTCTGCAGACATGTCCTTATACAGAGCAATGTTCTGCAGACATGTCCTTATACAGAGCAATGTTCTGCAGACATGCCATTATACGGAGCAATGTTCTGCAGACATGTCCTTATACATAGCAATGTTCTGCAGATATGCCATTATACAGAGCAATGTTCTGCAGACATGCCATTACACGGAGCAATGTTCTGCAGATATGCCATTATACAGAGCAATGTTCTGCAGACATGCCATTACACGGAGCAATGTTCTGCAGACATGTCCTTATACATAGCAATGTTCTGCAGACATGCCATTATACAGAGCAATGTTCTGCAGACAGGCTATGATAGAGAGCAATGTTCTGCAGATATGCCATTATACAAAGCAATGTTCTGCAGACAGGCTATGATAGAGAGCAATGTTCTGCAGATCCTTCACTGTATCTGCCTGGCTGATGAGATACTCTGCACCATACAACATATCACAATAAGTCTTCTCATTGCAGTGTTCTTTATATATGCCATCATACAGTGCAATGTTGAAGATGAAGATGACGGGTGTGTAATATGGGGATGGGGATAGGGATGATGATAATTGGTGTATAATGTGGGCATGATGACGATGGGTGTATTATACCAATGAGAAATGCTATATACCAGGCTTTGTGAGAAATGCTATATACCAGGCTTTGTGAGAAATGCTATATACCAGGCTTTGTGAGAAATGCTATATACCAGGCTTTGTGAGAAATGCTATATACCAGGCTTTGTGAGAAATGCTATATACCAGGCTTTGTGAGAAATGCTATATACTAGGCTTTGTGAGAAATGCTATATGCAATACTCTGTGATTCTGGGCTGTATACTCTGCTGCGAGTCTATACTGTATACTCTGCTGCGAGTCTGGGCTGTATACTCTGCTGCGAGTCTGGGCTGTATACTCTGCTGCGAGTCTGGGCTGTATACTCTGCTGCGAGTCTGGGCTGTATACTCTGCTGCGAGTCTGTACTGTATACTCTGCTGCGAGTCTGGGCTGTATACTCTGCTGCGAGTCTGTACTGTATACTCTGCTGCGAGTCTGGGCTGTATACTCTGCTGCGAGTCTGGGCTGTATACTCTGCTGCGAGTCTGGGCTGTATACTCTGCTGCGAGTCTGGGCTGTATACTCTGCTGCGAGTCTGTACTGTATACTCTGCTGCGAGTCTGGGCTGTATACTCTGCTGCGAGTCTGTACTGTATACTCTGCTGCGAGTCTGGGCTGTATACTCTGCTGCGATTCTGGGCTGTATACTCTGCTGTGAGTCTGGGCTGTATACTCTGCTGTGAGTCTGGGCTGTATACTCTGTCCTGGGATGAGCTGTCCTGAGCTGTATACTCCTGACACTATGGGTGGAAGTAAGTGGAATACAGGGGACGGGGTAGGTGGATGCTATAAGGGGTGGGGCTTATAAGTGGGAGGGGTCAAAAAGGAGGGGCGGGTCTGGCACCAACCCCATCCTAAAACTTCACCAGCCGCCACTGATGGGGACCTTCCACCACACAGAGATTGTACAATCAAATCCTAACATAGGTGGTCTGTTTTAGGAAGACAAGGCAATAGTACTTGGAGAAGGGGGGACACGCTGCTTGAGTCTTAGGGTATAGAGGTGATCGGCTTTAACATGGACTTATTTACCTGATACTGAAAGGTCAGCCTTGGGTGGACCCCAATGGGAAGTCCTCCAGGGGTCCATATTTTTAGGTCAAAATGCCTTTGAAGCTCGAGGGTCTATGTTTACCATTTTATCTGTGTCAAGCTATGATTTTGCACTATGACAACGTGTGATACTGATACATTTTTTATTGTTTATTTTAAAAATGTCCTTTTTAAGAAAAAATACATTGTAATTTTTTGGGTATAAAAAAAAGACACCACTCTTCAAGGTGACAAGCTGGCTTTGAGAAAGGGGTCCATTGAGGTCTATGGTGACCCCCTAATTATGCTTCCATTTATGTAACCTTTGTATTATGTATAAAAGTTTTGAATGCTTTAACATTATGCTTTCATGTATTTAAGGACTTAACAGGGTTCCCTTTCAGCAGTTAGGCAAAGTCACTGCAGTAGCTAATCTACCCAGCCTGTAGTGCAGGGATTCTCAACCTTATTGAGACCCAGGCCCAGGAAATTCGTCCAAAGCCTTCCATGTCCCATTGATTGAAAAAAAAAACTTTACCCTGAGAATAAAAGAATGGGAATACAAAATATGTATTCAAATTCTGGAAGACCGTGGAGGGGGTGGGTGCCACTATGGGGGGTAAGGGGGCTTAGAAGACTCAGCAGAAGACTTGGTGGCCTTGTAGGGATGAGGTTTCTGGAGGGGCTGTGGTAAACTGTGAGGGAAGGGGGTCTCTGGAGGGGGCTGGGGGCTTTGCAGAGACGCTGTGGGAAACTGGAGGGTGCTGCAGATGCTGGGGGGAGTTTGGAGAGGCAGTGTGGGATACCGCTGGAGGGTAGTATGGGGCGTTGCAGGCAGTAGGCTGCAGCACATTGCAGAAAGCGTGGGGGGGATGGAGAGTAGAATGGAAAGTTGGGGCACTCTGGGAGGTTGGCGAGTAGTATTGAAGGTTAAGGGGAGGCACTGTGGGAGGTTGAGAGTAGAATATAAGGTTGGGGCACTCTGGGAGGTTGGAGAGTAGTAGTGAAGGTTAAGGGGTGGGGACTGTGGGAGGTTGAAGAGTAGAATAGAAGGTTTGGGCACTCAAGCAGGTTGGAGAGTAGTATCAAAGGTTAAGGGGGGGCACTTTGGGAGGTTGGAAAGTAGAATTGAAAGTTGGGGCACTGCGGGAGGTTGAAGAGTAGTATCGAAGGTTAAAGGAGTGGGGTCACTGTGAGAGGTTGGAAAGTAGGAAGGAATGTTGGAGCACTCTGGGAGGTTGGAGAGTAGTATCGAAGGTAAAGGGAGGACACTGTGGGAGGTTGGAGAGTAGAATGGAAGGTTGGGTCACTCTGGGAGGTTGGAGAGCTGTTTTGAAGGTTAATGAGGGACATTGTGGGAGGTTGAAGAGTAGAATGGAAGGTTGGGGCACTCTGGGAGGTTGTAGATTAGTATCAAAGATTAAGGGTGGACACTGTGGAAGGTTGGAGAGTAGAATGGAAGGTTGGGGCACTCTGGGAGGTTGTAGAGTAGTATCGAAGGTAAAGGGAGGACACTGTGGAAGGTTGGAGAGGAGAATGGAAGGTTGGGGCACTCTGGGAGGTTGGAGAGCAGTTTTGAAGGTTAATGAGGGACATTGTGGGAGGTTGAAGAGTAGAATGGAAGGTTGGGGCACTCTGGGAGGTTGTAGAGTAGTATCAAAGGTTAAGGGGGAACCCTGTGGAAGGTTGGAGAGTAGAATGGAAAGTTGGAACACTCTTGGATATTGGGGAGTAGTATCGAGGGTTAAGGGAGGGGGGCACTGTGGAAGGTTGGAGAGTAGGATGGAAGGTCGGGGCACTATGGGAGGTTGGAGAGCAGTTTTGGAGGTTAAAGGCGGACACTTTGGGAGGTTGGAGAGTAGAATGGGAGGTTGGGGCACTATGGGAGGTTGGAGAGTAGTTGTGTAGTAGATCCTTTTGTTTTTTTTTTCTTTTCTGTCACACACCCAGTCCCCCATTCTGTTTCCGAGCTTCCTCATCCTAGATCCATCGGTGCCGGTTTTCACAGTGCGAGGAGGTGGAGCCAGGAATGGACATTGCACAAACAGTATAATGGGTCGGTGAACAGAGGATCGAGAGCCATGGAACAGAGTTCATTTGGTTGGATAAGGCGGCACTGTGGGTTCCACTGGTCCACCTGTGTACACATATTACAATGTTATTTTGGATAAAACATACATACGTCCCAATTCTACCTATTGTTAGTGATGTTTGTTTTTTTTGCAATGCTCAGGGTGCTGCTTTTATTTGCAGCGTGCATTTATTTCACCATAGACACATCTAATCACATTCTATGGATAAAAAGTTTTCTAGACATATGTGACAAACATCTTCACAGCTCCAAAAACTTGCAATGTTCTGTGTAATATAATTATTACTTATGGTCATCAGAGCTATCTAGTGGCCACAATCAGGTTTTTTTTTGGTTAAAAAAAATATGCATTATGCATAAAGTTTACCCCCCCCCCCCCCACACACACACACCATTGGTAGTCATTGGTTATTTATATAATCCCACAATCCCATGCCGCTTTCTCTCTCTCCTCCATTCACCTACGGCAGGGGTCTCTAAACTTTCTGAAAAAGGGCCAGTTTACTGTCCTTTAGACTTTGAGGGGGCAGGACTGTGTCCAGTGGGAGTAGAAAATGTCTTGGTATCAGTGGGAGGAATAGTGCCCCATCATTGGTATCAGTGGGAGGAATAGTGCCCCATCATTGGTATCAGTGGGAGGAATAGTGCCCCATCATTGGTATCAGTGGGAGGAATAGTGCCCCATCATTGGTATCAGTGGGAGGAATAGTGCCCCATCATTGGTATCAGTGGGAGGAATAGTGCCCCATCATTGGTGTCAGTGGGAGGAATAGTGCTCCATTGTTGGGATCACTGGTAGGAATAGTGCCTGGTATCCAATCTGGCCCCTGGGCCGCAGTTTGGAGATCACTCACCTAGGGCTATCCTTGAACTCTCAGGAGGAGATCTCTCCACCAGACAGTATCACCTTTGTTTTAGTGTCAGGTCCTGT
Organism: Lithobates clamitans; assembly: GCA_037952925.1. NCBI lineage: Eukaryota > Metazoa > Chordata > Amphibia > Anura > Ranidae > Lithobates > Lithobates clamitans. The sequence continues at coordinate 81,638 of JBBGZY010002815.1, forward strand.
GGCAGGGTCCCGCCCACATATAAATGACCACACCCCTCTTTTAACACACCAGACATTTTTTAAACCAGCAATCCTGTGCAAATGATCCAGATCTTATTGGTATACATAAGAAGAAGAAGAAGTTTACTTACTGCCAGCGGCTCGTGCTTTTGGTTTTCTCGCTTTGGGGAAGGTGAGGTAGGAGTCGTAGCCAAACAGGATGGAGGCCAATAGGCCCAATATCTGCAATGATGGGAGTGATTGTTAAATATACCATGGTCATGTGACCACACCGCTTGTATGTTATACTGATTGATAGTGAGAGCTCAAGCTGCCAATTCTAACAGCTTTTTGCGGACCTTCTGGAGGGCGTGACTGAACCCAACCCACCCAATCAGAGGGCCTGAGGGGTGTATATGACCCTCCCACCCGGCCAGATTCCTAAATCCCTCCACATAGACATAGTATAGGAGATGATCAGAGACTGCAGACATAGTACAGGAGATGATCAGAGACTGCAGACATAATACAGGAGATGATCAGAGACTGCAGACATAGTACAGGAGATGATCAGAGACTGCAGACATAGTACAGGAGATGATCAGAGACTGCAGACATGATACAGGAGATGATCAGAGACTGCAGACATGATACAGGAGATGGTCAGAGACTGCAGAAATAGTACAGGAGATGATCAGAGACTGCAGACATAATACAGGAGATGATCAGAGACTGCAGACATAGTACAGGAGATGATCAGAGACTGCAGACCAAGTACAGGAGATGATCAGGGACTGCAGACATAATACAGGAGATGATCAGAGACTGCAGACAAAATATAGGAGATGGTCAGAGACTGCAGACATAGTACAGGAGATGATCAGAGACTGCAGACAAAATACAGGAGATGGTCAGAGACGGCAGACATAGTACAGGAGATGGTCAGAGACTGCAGACATAGTAGAGGAGATGATCAGAGACTGCAGACATAGTACAGGAGATGATCAGAGACTGCAGACATAATACAGGAGATGATCAGAGACTGCAGACATAGTAGAGGAGATGATCAGAGACTGCAGACATAGTAGAGGAGATGATCAGAGACTGCAGACATGATAGGAGATGATCAGAGACTGCAGACATGGTACAGGAGATGATCAGAGACTGCAGACATAGTACAGGAGATGATCAGAGACTGCAGACATGATACAGGAGATGATCAGAGACTGCAGACATAGTACAAGAGATGATCAGAGACTGCAGACATAGTACAGGAGATCAAAACTGTGGATGACCAGGATAAATATTTCCGCCCACACCTATCCTTCCACCACTCCACCCTGAAAAATCAACCTCTTATGAGCTGCCACTTAAAACAAAAATATATAAAAGAGAGTGAAAAACACCCTATAGATGAATAGTGGCGCTATCCCCCTAATAGTGAAAATAAAATAAAATGACCAATCAATTCACTCTATATCTCATGCGTGAGTTAAACCTGATCCTAAAAGGATCCTACACATCCATAAACATATATACAAATGATTAATACACATATATATGGATAGTGCACTCCACCATTCCTGCAAATTGAGTGAGTGTGAAATCGATCCACTAGTGCGGTATGACACCACACTTAGGAGACTGAGGGCACTGAAATACTGAATGTATACAATAAAACTGAATCAAAGTGAAAATTATTAATAATGCACTTAGTGACCATTCCATTGAAAAACATAGTGAAAGAATCAAATAAATGATGAGGATATAACAGTTCTTAAAACGAAAAGCCAGAAGAAATCAAATAATAGTGAATAGTCCACATGTAATGTGTATTCGTGCCAAAAAAAGAGGAAGACGTTTCCAAAGAGTGAGTGTCTCTATTTCACAATCGCTGTGCCGCGCCGTCCACCACACCTCAGTGACACGAATCCCCTCCCTTACCAATGGGCAAACTCACCAGCTGTTGCGGCCTTACACTCTCGTGTTTTGCAACCCAGGCGGTTTTTACCCCCCTTCTTTGGGGTTAGAAGCGCCCCGCTATCGGCCGAAAAGCACCGCCTAAACTTGTTACTAATGTAACGTTATCATATCAGGATTTATAAAATATGCCTTGTTTTGGAGTTGTAATAACAGGACATTTTCAGATCAGATGAAGCCGGACTTTAAATGCGGATCGCGGCAAAACAGCTTTATGGTGACCAATCTCAGCAAGCAAACGCCATCCGTGGGCACAAACCCAACCTAACACGCCGGCGAATTCAGCCTCATGAACCATCTAAGGAAGCCTCTCTGTTTTCTCTGGTTTGTTTATTTATTTATTTATATATTTGGGGGGAGGGGTGAATTCAAAAAGCACATGTGAAAATCTTAAAGGGAACCAACATCGTAAATTCATATTTTGGACAACCCAAGTACTTACCGCTCCTGCAATACCGGAATTATCAATATGCCTTGTGGTCAAAGTCATCAAAGAAAAGATGAAGAACAGACCACAGCCGATGGCGGTCCGAAAGAAATCCTAAAATAAGAAGAATAAATAAAAAAAAAAAGCATTACTATCTGACTTTGGGGTGTGCATTATTAATGCTCTATTGGCACTGTCATTTCTGTTTTTAGCCACTAGGTGGGGCTGTATGCTCTCTTTAGTGAGTTTTATGCAGTTGGAAGTTGTAATTGAATATTTGTTTTCTACTGTTTTGTACATTACAACTTTGCATTATTTTGAAAGTGTTTATGGAACATGTATGCTTGAATATGTTCAAATAAAACTTTCCTCCGATTTAAAAAAAACAAACAAAAAAACAGAAAATGTTTCTTCAGTAAATAGATCAGTAATAGACTGTACAGCCAATTTCTGTATTCACATAGAGAAGAGCACTCAGAGTCTCCATCAGAACAACCTTCCCCCTTACATCAGGGTCCCCATCAGAGTCTCCCCTTACATCAGAGTCCCCATCAGAGTCTCCTCTACCACCAGGGTCCCCATCAGAGTCTCCCCCTACATCAGGGTCCTCATCAGAGTCTCCCCTACCATCAGGGTCCCAATCAGAGTCTCCCCCTACATCAGGGTCCTCATCAGAGTCTCCCCTTACATCTGGGTCCCCATAAGAGTCTCCCCTACCACCAGGGTCCCCATCAGAATCTCCCCTTACATCAGGGTCCCCATCAAAATCTCCCCTTACATCAGGGTCCCCATCAGAGTCTCCCCTACCACCAGGGATCCCATTGGAGTCTCCCCTTACATCAAAGTCTCCCCTCACATCAGGGTCCCCATCAGAGTCTCCCCTTACATCAGGGTCCCCATCAGAGTCTCCTCTACCACCAGGGTCCCCATCAGACTCCCCCCCCCCCCCCTCACATCAGAGAACCCTTTACACCCACAGTCTTCATCATAGTCTCTCCTTAAATCAGTGTCTTCATCAGGGTCCCTATCAGAGTCCTCCTTACATAAGAATCTTCTTTACATCTGAGTCCCCCCTCATATCAGGGTCCCCATCGAAGTATGTCCCCACATCCGATTCCCCCCTTACACAAAGGTCCCCTTCATAGTTTCCCCTTAAATCAGTGTGTCCATCAGGGTCCAACCCCTACTTTACATCAGAGTCCCCCTTACATAATAGCCCCCATCAGAGTCCTCCTTACACCAGAGTCCCCTTTACATCAGAGTTCCCACTTTAAATGAGAGTCCCCCCCCCCCCACATTATGGTTCTCATAAAATCTATGAATAGGCTGCATTTGGCCCGCGGGTCATAGTTTGGAGCTCAATGTAATTTCGTCATATCAGGATTTATGGAATAGGACTGGTTCTGGAGACCTGAGTTGTATGAACGGGGCACTTCCAGGACACTCCACTGAACCATTGTGGGTCTAAATTTTAAATAAAGCGGGGAAGGGTTAGACCCTCTGTCCAGCGTTTGAGGCAGAACTGAACCTCCCTTCTATAGACTTGAGAGGTGGGACAGTAAAACTCACAGAGCTCCATATCACAAATGAGGAAACCGGCAAGTAGGCGCCACTCACCGTCCAGCCCCAGTGCACACGGGGGAATTCCAGGTCATACTTTGTAGCGAAGATCAGGAAAAGAATGAGGCAATATATGAATTCTGAGATGGAGAAGCCCATGTACCCCGGAGTCCACGAGGCAGCGAAACACACCGTGATCACCAGGCACAGCACCTGCCGAGACAAAACAACATACAATTCTAGGTTATTGACCCGGAGGCCTAGTGAATCCTGATTATATACACACAATAGCAAAGCTCCCAACTGTCCCGGATTTCGAGGGACTGTCCCAGATTTCGAGGGACTATCCCTGATTTAGAACAAATCTGTCCCTCTTTCTTCCTCATGCGTCTCTCATTTTGGTCTGATCCATAGAGTTATGTATGAAGTACACTTTTTTATCTTTCAAAAAGTGTTTCTCAGTGCTAAACCCTAAATCTAAATTTCTAAATTGCTGCATTTGCAAATGTCAAAAGCCAATATAAAAGAACAGTAGTGGTAACAAAAAAAATGCACTTAGGGGTTTAACTAATTTTTTTTTTTTTGGTACAATTCTCCTTTAAGGGGGCGTGGCAGGGGGGGTGTCCTATGCCTACACACTTTTGCTAATAGGTGTCCTTCGATCCCATCTCAAAAAGTTGGGAGGTGTGTGCAGTCATCCTCGCGACGAAGGACCGGTCAGCCTCACACCACGCTGCCACTTACGCAACAACGCCTCTCTCAGCTGCGCCCAGCACAAAGATTTTCCAGCCCCCCCCTCCGGTGCTTCTACCGACGTCCGCCGGACGTCCACCGTAGAGATTTCCGGCGGACCAGATGGTCGCCGGAGTCTCTATGATCGTCGGAGGCCAGGCGCGAGGTAATGGCGTCATGCCCGCCGCCGCTACGGCTGGAAAGCTGTGATCGTTTTATTTTTTATTTTTTTTATTTTAGCCTTCCCAGCCTAGAGGTGAGATGTGGGGTCTTATTGACCCCCCAGATCTCACTGTAAAGAGGACCTGTCATGCCATATTCCTATTACAAGGGATGTTTACATTCCTTGTAATAGGAATAAAAGTGATCAAAATTTTTTTTTTTTTTAAAAGTGTCAAATTAAATATTTTACGTAAAATTACCAATAAAAAAAAAAAAAAAAATTTTTTTTTAAAGCGCCCCTGTCCCCGCGTGCTCGCACGTAGCAGAAGTGAACGCATACGCAAGCCCACGTATGAAAACGGTGTTGAAACCACACATGTGAGGTATCGCCGCGAACGTTAGAGCGAGAGCAATAATTCCAGCCCTAGACCTCCTCTGTAACTCAAAACATGTAAGCAGTAAAAAAATTTTAAGCGTCGCCTATGGGGATTTTTTAAAGTAACGAAGTTTGGCGCTCATTCCACGAGCGCGTGCAATTTTGAAGCGTGACATGTTAGGTTAAAAGGAATGTAATATGAATGCAGAGGCCGGGCATGACGTCATAACATCGCGCCCGGCCTCCGATGATCGTAGACCATCTGGTCTGCCGGAAATCTCTATGGTGGACATACGGGGCCGGCGGATCCGTTCTCCGACTCACCGATCTCAGCGGTAAGTCGGTAGAAGCACCGGAGGGCGGCGGGAGGGGGGGGGCGTCCCCTCTCGCTGCCCGTAAGAATGATCAAGCGGCTGACCGTTCTTATGGTGTAGGGAATTACCGGCTGAAAATATATATCTGATTGATGCCTCTAGCTGCAGGCATCATTCAGATATCACCCCACAAACCCAGGACGTCCCACGGTCGGCAAGTGGTTAAATCCACAAGGACTTTTTTTTACCACTTTTATTCCTTTATATTGGCTTTTAAAATGTACAAAGGCAGCAATTTAGAAATTGGATGAAAGGTTTAGTGCTGGAAACACATTTTGAAAGATAAAAAGTGCATTTTATATACATGCCTATAGATCAGACCAAAATGAGGGACAAATGAGGGGGGGAAAGAAGGACAGAGGGGCATTGCTCCAAATCCGGGACAGTCCCTCGAAATCCGGGACGGTTGGGAGGTATGCGCGTGTCCAGTATGTGATATTGTTACAATCACCACCAGAGAATCGGAAGTATAAATCTTCCCTCTGTCCTTCCCTTCAGTCTGTACAGACTCCTCTCCTGGACTGAAAATAGAATAAAAACCATTGAATCAGAGTCTGAAGGAGAGGAGAGCGGAGAAAAGGGGAGAAAGGAGAGAAGAAGTGAGGAGAAGAAAGGAAAGGAGAGGGAGAAAGGAGAGAAGAAGTTAGGAGAAGAAAGGAAAGGAGAGGGAGAAAGGAGAGAAGAAGTGAGGAGAAGAAAGGAAAGGAGAGGGAGAAAGGAGAGAAGAAGTGAGGAGAAGAAAGGAAAGGAGAGGGAGAAAGGAGAGAAGTGAGGAGAAGAAAGGAAAGGAGAGGGATAAAGGAGAGAAGTGAGGAGAAGAAAGGAAAGGAGAGGGAGAAAGGAGAGAAGAAGTGAGGAGAAGAAAGGAAAGGTGAGGGAGAAAGGAGAGAAGAAGTGAGGAGAAGAAAGGAAAGGTGAGGGAGAAAGGAGAGAAGAAGTGAGGAGAAGAAAGGAAAGGAGAGGGAGAAAGGAGAGAAGAAGTGAGGAGAAGAAAGGAGAGAAGAAGTGAGGAGAAGAAAGGAAAGGAGAGGGAGGAAGGAGAGAAGAAGTGAGGAGAAGAAAGGAGAGAAGTGAGGAGAAGAAAGGAAAGGAGAGGGAGAAAGGAGAGAAGAAGTGAGGAGAAGAAAGGAGAGAAGTGAGAAGAATGGAAAGGAGAGGGAGAAAGGAGAGAAGTAAGGAGAAGAAAGGAAAGGAGAGGGAGGAAGGAGAGAAGAAGTGAGGAGAAGAAAGGAGAGAAGTGAGGAGAAGAAAGGAAAGGTGAGGGAGAAAGGAGAGAAGAAGTGAGGAGAAGAAAGGAAAGGAGAGGGAGAAAGGAGAGAAGTGAGGAGAAGAAAGGAAAGGAGAGGGAGAAAGGAGAGAAGTGAGGGAAGGAGAGAGGGATGAGAGGAGAAGAAAGGAGAGAAGTGAGGAGAAGAAAGGAAAGGAGAGGGAGAAAGGAGAGAAGAAGTGAGGAGAAGAAAGGAGAGAAGTGAGAAGAATGGAAAGGAGAGGGAGAAAGGAGAGAAGTAAGGAGAAGAAAGGAAAGGAGAGGGAGAAAGGAGAGGAGAGGAGAAGAAAGGAAAGGTGAGGGAGAAAGGAGAGAAGAAGTGAGGAGAAGAAAGGAAAGGAGAGTGAGAATAGAGAGAGGTGAGGAGAAGAAAGGAAAGGTGAGGGAGAAAGGAGAGAAGAAGTGAGGAGAAGAAAGGAAAGGAGAGTGAGAAAGGAGAGAAGTGAGGAGAAGAAAGGAAAGGAGAGGGAGAAAGGAGAAAAGTGAGGGAAGGAGAGAGGGATGAGAAGAGAGGAAGGGGGGAGAGGGGAGGAGAGAGAAGAGGAGGAGAAAGGAGAGGATAGAGGGGTAAATAGAGGAGAAAAGAGAAAGATGAGAGGAGAGGATAGAAGACTGAAAAGAGGAGAGGAGAGAAAATGAAAGGAGAGGAGAGGGGAAGAGAGGAGGAGGAGTGGGGAGGGAAGGGAGGGGATGAAAGCAGAACAGTGGGGAAAGGAGAAAGATGAAAGGAGAGGAGAGGAGAAAAAGGAAAGGGGGGAGGAGAGGAGAGAGAAGAAAGAAGGGAGAAAAGAGAAAAGTGTGGAAAAGAAAGGAAATGAGGGAGGGGAGAAAGGGATGAAAGGAGAGGAAAGGAGGGATGAAAAGTGAGGGAAGGAGAGGAGGAGACAGGAGAGGAAAGGGGGAGAGGAGAGGAGAGCAGACAGGAAAGAAGAGATTTCGGTAGGCTGCGCACACTTATCCTAGGGTCACAGACGCCCGGGTGCAGAAATATTTCTGGCACCCCCACATGGGCGTGGTCATCTTACTAACTCCTCCCCTTTACAAATGTTTCTATGGCAACGAGTCGCGCTATAAGACATGATCCCCACCACTACTATTAAAAAATATATATAATAAAAATATCCCATAGTTTGTAGACTTCTGGGCAACCCAACCAATATATGCTTATCGGGGCTTGTTGTCCTCCACCAGTTGGGGGCGGGGGGGTGTCATATCCCCCAAAAGTGACAGGCTACAAATCCCAGCAAGAACCCCTCAGAGCTGAGGATGGGACCCCCCCCCCCCCCCCCCCCCAACTAGTAGTGGAGGACAAGTCCCAACACAAGCCCCTGGGATTTAAGAATGTGATTCCCTCCAAAAAAGAGTTGAACGCCGGAATCTTCATATTAAAGGCAAGCCTGCCTAGAATTAACAACAGTAGACACGTATTGGGCATAAAGCCCGCTTGATCGGGATCAATAATTATTGCGTTTCAATAATGTCAGGTTGCAACCAAAAACATAAATGTATTTTTTTGGGACTTTATGTGATGGACCAACACAAAGTGGCTCATAATTGTGAAGTGGAAGGAAAATTATAAATGATACAAATAAATATGTGAAAAGTGGGGGGGGGGGGGCATTTGTATTCAGCCCCCTTTACTCCGATACCCCTAACTAAAATCTAGTGGAACCAATTGCCTTCAGTAGTCACCTAATAAGTAAATAGAGTCCACCGGTGTGTCATTTAATCTCAGTATAAATACAGCTGTTCTGTGAAGCCCTCAGAGGTTTGTTAGAGAACCTTAGTGAACAAACAGCATCATGAAGGCCAAGGAACACACCAGACAGGTCAGGGATAAAGTGGTGGAGAAGTATAAAGCAGGGTTAGGGTATAAAAATAATCTCCCAAGCTTTGACCATCTCACGGAGCTCTGTTCAATCCATCATTGGAAAATGGAAAGAGTATGGCACAACTGCAAACCTACCAAGACATGGCCGTCCACCTAAACTGACCGGCCGGGCAAGGAGAGCATTCATCAGAGAAGAGCCAAGAGGTCCATGGTAACTCTGGAGGAGCTGCAGAGATCCACAGCTCAGGTGGGAGAATCTGTCCACAGGACAACTATTAGTCGTGTTCTCCACAAATCTGCCCTTTATGGAAGAGTGACAAGAAGAAAGACATTGGTGAAAGAAAGTCATAAGAAGTCCTGTTTGTAGTTTGTGAGAAGCCATGTGGGGGACACAGCAAACATGTGGAAGAAGGTGCTCTGGTCAGAGGAGACCAAAATTCAACTTTATGGCCTAAAAGCAAAACGCTATGTGTGGGGAAACTAACACTGCACATCACCCTGAACACACCATCCCCACTGTGAAACATGGTGGTGGCAGCATCATGTGGTGGGGATGGTTTTCTTCAGCAGGGACAGGGAAGCTGGTCAGAGTTGATGGGAAGATGGATGGAGCCAAATACAGGACAATCTTAGAAGAAAACCTGTTGGAGTCTACAAAAGACTTGAGACCGGGGCGGAGGTTCACCTTCCAGCAGGACAACGACCCGAAACATACAGCCAGAGCTACAATGGAATGGTTTAGATCAAAGCATATTCATGTGTTAGAATGGCCCAGTCACAGTCCAGACTTAAATCCCATTGAGAATCTGTGGCAAGACTTGAAAATTGCTGTTCACAGACGTTCTCCATCCAATCTGACAGAGCTTGAGATTTTTTTACAAAGAAGAATGGGCAGAAATGTCCTCTCTAGATGTGCAAAGCTGGTAGAGACATCCCCAAAAAGACTTGTAGAGAAAGGGGGTTCTACAAAGTATTGACTCCGGGGGGCGCCATACAAATGCCCCTCCCCCCCACACTTTTCACAGATTTTTTTGTATCATTTATCATTTTCCTTCCACTTCACAATTATGTGCCACTCTGTGTTGGTCCATCACATAAAATCCCAATAAAATACATTTACGTTTATTGGTTGTCACATGAGAAAATGTGGGAAATGTCAAGGGGGTATGGATACTTGTTCAGGGCACTGTATACATATAATATAGCAGGGACACTAGAGGCCGGGCCACCAAGTTGTGACCCACATAAGCCACTCCAGCATATTGATTGACGCTCGGTCACCAGTAGCGCGTTCTAAGGAAGCGCAGAAGACACGTATGGGCAATAGTCGCCGGAATATTGGAAATTGCGCCAACAATACCATGTTTTACGGTGCTGCTCTTCCCGCCCATCTTCTAGCCACCTTTAAATCTTCCGTTTTGGCTATTTTATTCACCGCAGCGATCCACTGGCCCACCGTTTTGGGGGTGTTCAAATGAGCTTTGACAATAAAACCTGGAAGCTGATTTTGCACGCTGCAGTTTTTGTAAATCAACCCCTAAATAATAAACGGGTAATAATGGAGGAAGACAATTAAAAGAATGAAATGAAGAACGGGTTTGTTTTTGGAGGAGAAAGTAAGAGGTGGTCCTGAGGTGGAAGGTGTGGAGATCTTACCGTCTCTGCTGCCATGATCTTCCCTTTCTTGGTTTGGAGGTAGGCGGTGATTCTTATATACCTTATATATATCTTATATACCTCCGAGTCTTATATACCTCCGAGTCTTATATACCTCCGAGTCTTATATACCTCTGAGTTTTTAGAAGTATTATGATATATATTTGAGAACACAACATGAGAATCCGGAAGACACAAAGGTGGGAGGAAGAAACACGAGTCTCCGGTGGCCCCGGCCAGAAGAAGTGTCAGGGGGGATCTCTCTGCTGAAGTATCGATCACATTTTATACATTCCGCTTATAACTCAAATCTGACTTTTAGGAGTGAAATCCGCCATCCTGGTGTTAGGAGGACATTTTTAAATCGAGGGAATGAAAATCTTTATAGTGGAAAACGATGGGAATAATATTCAGAAATACCCGGGAGGGACCGATGTGGTCATAAAACATGGAGACACTAAATGATAAACGGGTAATAATGGAGGAAGTCAAATAAAAGAATGAAATAGAGAACGGGTTTGTTTTTGGAGGAGAAAGTAAGAGGTGGTCCTGAGGTGGAAGGTGTGGAGATCTTACCGTCTCTGCTGCCATGATCTTCCCTTTCTTGGTTTGGAGGTAGGCGGTGATTAGATTCATGCAATCATTATCTGGCTGGTGTCCCTCCGGTGCTCCGTCTACATCTGAGATCATGGCGGGGGGTAGGTAGTGGGGTGGCAGGGCAGTAGGTGAGGGCAGCTCACTGGGCAGGATAGTCTATGTCCTCTTCTCCGTCCTCATGCAGAAGTGAGGCAGATAAGAGATCGTAAGAGGAAGTTCACAACATCCTTTGTATCCACCCCCTGATGGCCCCAGGGCTCTCTCATACTTCAGAAATATTACTCAGAATGACTGATTTTTTTTTACATAGTTTGAAAAAATAAATTCCTTTCAGGATTCCTCAGGAGATCAGATTTCACCAACAATCTCGGCTATTATCACCTATGTGTTGTGTTGGCGTCCAGTTATATTTTGAACATTTAGGAATGTGTCCGGCTATTAAACAAAAACATTTCTAGAACCAGTTGTTGGGGGGGGAGTCTGTTCCCATCTTTCTTATCTCTTATGCTGCGTTCACGCGACCGGACTTTCCGGGCAGACTTCCGACGGACTTTTCCCAAACGAACGGACTTGCCCACACACGACCTGGATTTTCCTGGCAGACTAGGTCCGACGCTTTTTCTCCGACGGACTTTCGGCGGACTTCCTGGACGAACGGACTTGCCCACACACGGACTAAAGTCCGTTCACTTTGAACGTGATGAGGTACGACGGGACCGGAAGAGGAAAGTCAATCTCGCCGCTTTTATCGGCGAGATTGACGCCTTGCGAGCCCCGTCGCGGAAGCCAGCGCAGAGCATATCAGGCCCTTAGGTCTGGCATGGATTTTAAGGGGAACCCCCCGCGCCGAAAAAAAAAACCGCGTGGGGGTCCCCCCAAAATCCATACCAGACCCTTATCCGCGCATGCAGCGTCCTTTTTTTTTTCTTTTCTATACTTTTATTTTGTATTCTCTTTTGTTTTACTCTATTATAGTCTATTCTTTTATTTTCTGTTCTATTCGTTTGTTATTATTTTCTATTCTATTCCTTTTTTTTTTTCTTTTCTATTTTTTTTTCTATACTTTTATTTTGCATTCTCTTCTGTTTTACTCTATTATAGTCTATTCTTTTATTTTCTGTTCTATTCGCTTGTTATTATTTTCTATTCTATTCCTTTTTTTTTCTTTTCTATTTTTTTTCTATACTTTTATATTGTATTCTCTTTTGTTTTACTCTAGTAAAGTCTATTCTTTTATTTTCTGTTCTATTCATTTGTTATTATTTTCTATTCTATTCCTTTTTTTTCTTTTCTATTTTTTTTTCTATACTTTTATTTTGTATTCTCTTTTGTTTTACTCTATTATAGTCTATTCTTTTATTTTCTGTTCTATTCGTTTGTTATTATTTTCTATTTTATTCCTTTTTTTTTTCTTTTCTATTTTTTTTCTATACTTTTATTTTGTATTCTCTTTTGTTTTACTCTATTATAGTCTATTCTTTTATTTTCTGTTCTATTCGTTTGTTATTATTTTCTATTCTATTCCTTTTTTTTTTTCTTTTCTATTTTTTTTTCTATACTTTTATTTTGTATTCTCTTTTGTTTTACTCTATTATAGTCTATTCTTTTATTTTCTGTTCTATTCGTTTGTTATTATTTTCTATTCTATTCCTTTTTTTTTTCTTTTCAATTTTTTTTTTTCTATACTTTTATTTTGTATTCTCTTTTGTTTTACTCTAGTAAAGTCTATTCTTTTATTTTCTGTTCTATTCGTTTGTTATTATTTTCTATTCTAGTCCTTTTTTTTTTCTTTTCTATTTTTTTTCTATACTTTTATTTTGTATTCTCTTTTGTTTTACTCTATTATAGTCTATTCTTTTATTTTCTGTTCTATTCGTTTTGTTATTATTTTCTATTCTATTCCTTTTTTTTTCTTTTCTATTTTTTTTCTATACTTTTATTTTGTATTCTCTTTTGTTTTACTCTAGTAAAGTCTATTCTTTTATTTTCTGTTCTATTCGTTTGTTATTATTTTCTATTCTATTCCTTTTTTTTTTTTCTTTTCTATTTTTTTTTCTATACTTTTATTTTGTATTCTCTTTTGTTTTACTCTATTATAGTCTATTCTTTTATTTTCTGTTCTATTCGTTTGTTATTATTTTCTATTCTATTCCTTTTTTTTTTTCTTTTCTATTTTTTTTTTCTATACTTTTATTTTGTATTCTCTTTTGTTTTACTCTATTATAGTCTATTCTTTTATTTTCTGTTCTATTCGTTTTGTTATTATTTTCTATTCTATTCCTTTTTTTTTTCTATTCTATTTTTTTTTCTATACTTTTATTTTGTATTCTCTTTTGTTTTACTTTATTATAGTCTATTCTTTTATTTTCTGTTCTATTCGTTTGTTATTATTTTCTATTCTATTCCTTTTTTTTTTTCTTTTCTATTTTTTTTCTATACTTTTATTTTGTATTCTCTTTTGTTTTACTCTATTATAGTCTATTCTTTTATTTTCTGTTCTATTCGTTTGTTATTATTTTCTATTCTATTCCTTTTTTTTTTCTTTTCTATTTTTTTTTCTATACTTTTATTTTGCATTCTCTTCTGTTTTACTCTAGTAAAGTCTATTCTTTTATTTTCTGTTCTATTCATTTGTTATTATTTTCTATTCTATTCCTTTTTTTTCTTTTCTATTTTTTTTTCTATACTTTTATTTTGTATTCTCTTTTGTTTTACTCTATTATAGTCTATTCTTTTATTTTCTGTTCTATTCGTTTGTTATTATTTTCTATTTTATTCCTTTTTTTTTTCTTTTCTATTTTTTTTCTATACTTTTATTTTGTATTCTCTTTTGTTTTACTCTATTATAGTCTATTCTTTTATTTTCTGTTCTATTCCTTTTGTTATTATTTTCTATTCTATTCCTTTTTTTTTTCTTTTCTATTTTTTTTTCTATACTTTTATTTTGTATTCTCTTTTGTTTTACTCTATTATAGTCTATTCTTTTATTTTCTGTTCTATTCGTTTGTTATTATTTTCTATTCTATTCCTTTTTTTTTCTTTTCTATTTTTTTTCTATACTTTTATTTTGTATTCTCTTTTGTTTTACTCTCTTATAGTCTATTCTTTTATTTTCTGTTCTATTCGTTTTGTTATTATTTTCTATTCTATTCCTTTTTTTTTCTTTTCTATTTTTTTTTCTATACTTTTATTTTGTATTCTCTTTTGTTTTACTCTATTATAGTCTATTCTTTTATTTTCTGTTCTATTCGTTTGTTATTATTTTCTATTCTATTCCTTTTTTTTTCTTTTCTATTTTTTTTTCTATACTTTTATTTTGTATTCTCTTTTGTTTTACTCTATTATAGTCTATTCTTTTATTTTCTGTTCTATTCGTTTGTTATTATTTTCTATTCTATTTTTTTTCTATACTTTTATTTTGTATTCTCTTTTGTTTTACTCTAGTAAAGTCTATTCTTTTATTTTCTGTTCTATTCGTTTGTTATTATTTTCTATTCTATTCCTTTTTTTTTTCTTTTCTATTTTTTTTCTATACTTTTATTTTGTATTCTCTTTTGTTTTACTCTAGTAAAGTCTATTCTTTTATTTTCTGTTCTATTCGTTTGTTATTATTTTCTAGTCTATTCCTTTTTTTTCTTTTCTATTTTTTTTCTATACTTTTATTTTGTATTCTCTTTTGTTTTACTCTAGTAAAGTCTATTCTTTTATTTTCTGTTCTATTCGTTTGTTATTATTTTCTATTCTATTCCTTTTTTTTTTCTTTTCTATTTTTTTTTCTATACTTTTATTTTGTATTCTCTTTTGTTTTACTCTAGTAAAGTCTATTCTTTTATTTTCTGTTCTATTCTTTTGTTATTCTTTTCTATTCTATTCCTTTTTTTTTTTTTTCTATTCTATTTTATTCTTTTGGGAAATTCAAATTCGATTTAAAAATGATTCGAATTTCATCCAAAATTTTGTTTCGTTTTTTTTGGATTTGTTTGAATTTCGTTACTATCGTCATAACGAAAAATTTGTCGGAATGTCCATTCGGAAACGAAAGGGGCCGCACATGTCTAAGGCACACTCACCTACCAGGAAGTACCCTTATGAGGCAAACGAACAGCGCACTTATTATTCAGGAGGAATTTCAAACAAAAGGTACATTTCCGGGAAAAATTAACAATTCTAAATATCTCTGATAACATGGAAATCTTTACTTGTTGAGTTCAGGTTCACTTTAAGAAAAAAAAAAGAAGAAGTAAAGATTTTAGTGAAGGATTCTGGGTAATAACATAAACACGTATTTTTTTTTTTTTTTTTTGGAACGCCTATGAACTCTGATCAGAATCTTTAACTTTTGGTTTTCACAGTTATGAAAATCTTTTTCCTGTAAAAGCTGTGATATTGCTTCCTGTCTATCGGAGTTCCTTTTTTCGTTCAATTTTTTTTTTTATGACATTCCACTGGCAGCAGAAAGGGTCTATCATTTTTTATCATAGGTGTATTTTATATGATAGAGACAGAATATCAACCAAAAATCCAGAAAAAACACACAATACAAATGTTATAAATGGAGTAAAATAAGTATTTGATCCCCAACCAACGATAATTCTGCCCCCCACAGACTGGCTACAGTAGGTGCTCATGTGGTACACAGATTGGTCTTGTCAATTGGTTCTGTATGTGTTTATGTGTGTGTTCTTATGTGTGTGTTCTTATGTGTGTGTTCTTATGTGTATGTGTTTGCATGTGTTTATGTGTGTATTTTATTAGGGGTGCAACGGACCGTTGCCGATCCGCGATCCCTACGGATCACCCTCCGCGGATCGGGCACACCCGCGATCCGCGGAGCACTCTGCGGCCTCAGCCATAGGAAAGGCCGGCGCTTCGGCCTAGCTCCGGAGCGGTGGCCATCTTGGTACACCCTGTCTCGACAGGAAGTGACGTTTCGTCGCCGCCATCTTGCTACACCCCACACTCCTGCACAGTAATGATAGAGTGAGAAGGGGGCAAGCGGACATCTTGTTACACCCACCGGAGTTTTAGATTTAAAAGCTATTTTCAAACACAAAACCAAGCTTATATGCACAAATACTGTATTTATGCATATAAGCTCGGTTTTGTGTTGAAAATAGCTTTTAAATCTAAAACTTCGGTGGGTGTAACAAGATTTGTGTGTTTTGTTTTTTTTTTTTGCTGATCCGAAAATGATCCGAGGATCGATCTAGGGATGAGCCGAACACCCCCCGGTTCGGTTCGCACCAGAACCCGCGAACGGACCGCAAGTTCGCACGAACGTTAGAACCCCATTGACGTCTATGGGACTCGAACGTTCGAAATCAAAAGTGCTCATTTTAAAGGCTAATTTGCATGGTATTGTCCTAAAAAGGGTGTGGGGACCCGGGTCCTACCCCAGGGGACATGTATCAATGCAAAAAAAACTTTTAAAAACGGCCGTTTTTTCGGGAGCAGTGATTTTAATGATGCTTAAAGTAAAAAAAAAAGTGAAATATTCCTTTAAATATCGTACCTGGGGGGTGTCTATAGTATGCCTGTAAAGTGACGCGTGTTTCCCGTGTTTAGAACAGTCCCTGCACCAAATGTCATTTTTAAAGGAAAAAATCTCATTTAAAACTGCTTGCGGGTTTAATGTCATGTCGGGTCATGGCAATATGGATGAAAATCAGTGAGACAAACGGCATTAGTACCCCCCAGTCCATTACCAGGCCCTTTGGGTCTTGTATGGATATTAAGGGGAACCCCGCACCCAAATTAAAATAAGGAAAGGTCCCTATATACTCTGAACAGCAGTATACAGGCGGTGCAAACAAGACAGGGACTGTAGGTTTGTTGTTAAGTAGAATCTGTTTGTAATTTTGAACATTTTTAACGTGTTTAGCTCCAGCCAAAAAATCTTTTCTAAGCTTTTTGGAAAACATAGGGAAGGGTTATCACCCCTGTGACATTTGTTTTGCGTCTTTCCTCCTCTTCAGAAGATTTCACCTCACTTTTTTGTCCCAATGAAAAATGTTTTTTGAAAATTTGGGTTTTTTTGTGGAACAAGGATTGGAAAGCATCAGTGGAAAGGAGAAATTGTTTTCCCATATTAACTCTTACAGGAGAGAATTTCCCTTCCTAGGGGTAGATTTCATCTCACTTCCTGTTGTCTCCTTCCGTTTGCAAGTAGGAGTCGTTTGTAAGTTAGATGTTTGAAAGTAGGGTCCTGCCCTATATACTCAGCAGAAATTTGGGCCTTAGGTGTTGCTGTGGCCAAAACACTGTAAGCCCTCACAGGGCCCTGCTGTGAAATATTAGATCAAGAATTGTAATTACATGCCCCTGTTGAACAGGAGCTGAAAAATTAGGCCTTAGGCACTGGTGCTGGTGCCACAACACTGCAACCCCTCACAGACACTCTAGTTGGAACGCAGGAACGAGCCCTGCTGCAAAGTATTGCATCAAAAATTGTAATTACACGCCCCTGTTAGACAGGGGCAGAAAAATTGGGCCTTAGGCACTGGTGCTGGTGCCACAACACTGCAACCCCTCACAGACACTCTAGTTGGAACGCAGGAACGAGCCCTGCTGCAAAGAATTGCATCAAAAATTGTAATTACACGCCCCTGTTAGACAGGGGCAGAAAAATTGGGTCTTAGGCACTGGTGCTGGTGCCACAACACTGCAACCCCTCACAGACACTCTAGTTGGAACGCAGGAACGAGCCCTGCTGCAAAGTATTGCATCAAAAATTGTAATTACACGCCCCTGTTAGACAGGGGCAGAAAAATTGGGCCTTAGGCACTGGTGCTGGTGCCACAACACTGCAACCCCTCACAGACACTCTAGTTGGAATGCAGGAACGAGCCCTGCTGCAAAGTATTACATCAAAAATTGTAATTACACGCCCCTGTTAAACAGGGGCTGAAAAATTGTGCCTTAGACACTGGTGGTGGCGCCCAGAACCAAAAATGTTCTTACAAGCTATCAGCGTGATGATTGAGGAGGAAGAGGATAATTACTCAGGGATAGTCACTCAGCATCAGCATAGGCAGTCTTTGAAGGGATCTGAAAAAAATTATTCAGTTACATCAGCATCAGCTGCTTGGTAGCTGGTGGTGATCCAAGACTGATTCATTTTTATGAAGGTCAGCCGATCGACCGAGTCAGTGGACAGACGCACCCTGTGATCGGTTACCACGCCTCCAGCAGCACTGAATGTGCGTTCCGAAAGAACGCTGGATGCAGGACAGGCCAGTAGCTCAATTGCATACTGTGCAAGCTCTGGCCAGTGATCCATCCTCAAGACCCAGTAACCCAGAGGATTTTCGGTGGGAAAGGTGTCCAAGTCTGATCTTGCCCCTAGGTATTCCTGCACCATGTAAAACAGACGCTGGCGATGGTTGCTGGAACCGATCATACCTTGGGGCTGCGGACCAAAAAATTGTCTGAACGCATCGGTCAGACGGCCACCTTCTCCACCGCTCCTTCTTTGACTGACCGAAGCCTCAGCAACACGTTGTCCAGAAACAGGAGTTTGTAACCTCCCAGTCTCTGGGAACGCGTTGCACAGACCTTTCTGCAAGGCCTCCCGAAGATGTTTCATCCTCTGCTCCCTCTGCGATGGCAAGATAAGGTCCGCAACCTTACCCTTGTAACGTGGATCAAGGAGGGTTGCCAGCCAGTATTGGTCCTTCTCCTTGATACCACGAATACGAGGATCCTTACGCAGGCTTTGCAGGATCAGGGAGGCCATGCAGCGTAGGTTTGCTGAGGCATTCGGTCCGGAGTCCTCTGGGTCACTAAGGACAACAACGTCCGCAGCCACCTCCTCCCAGCCACGTACAAGCCCATGTGTTCCTTGGGACTGATCCCTTAAAGACTGCTGATGCTGAGTGCCAGGCTCCACCTCCATACTGACACAATCTTCCTCCTCCTCCTCCTCCTCCTCCTCCTCGTCCTCTTCCTGTGTGATCGGCGGGCACGCAGGAACACTGTCTGGATAAAGGGGGCCTTGAGAGCTAAGGAAGTCCTCCTCTTCCTGCCTCTGTTCTGCCTCAAGTGCCCTGTCCATTATTCCACGCAGCGTGTGCTCCAACAGGTGGACAAGGGGGACAGTGTCACTGATGCATGCACTGTCAGTGCTCACCATCCTCGTGGCCTCCTCGAATGGTGACAGGACAGTGCATGCATCCCTGATCATGGCCCACTGGCGTGGGGAAAAAAAACCAAGGTCCCCTGACCCTGTCCTGGTGCCATAGTCGCACAGGTACTCATTGATGGCCCTCTGCTGCGTGTGCAGCCGCTGCAGCATGGCCAATGTCGAGTTCCACCTGGTGGGCATGTCACAGATTAGGCGGTTCTTGGGCAGGTTAAACTCCTTTTGGAGGTCCGTCAGCCGAGCACTGGCATTATATGACCGGCGGAAATGCACACAGACTTTCCTGGCCTGCCTCAGGACATCCTGTAAGCCCGGGTACCTGCCCAAGAACCGCTGCACCACCAAGTTAAGGACGTGAGCCAAACAGGGCACATGGGTCAGTTGTCCCTGTCGGAGGGCAGAGAGGAGGTTGGTGCCATTGTCGCAAACCACCATTCCTGCCTTAAGTTGGCGTGGCGTCAACCACCTCTGAACCTGCCCCTGCAGAGCTGACAGAACCTCTGCCCCAGTGTGGCTCCTGTCCCCCAAGCACACCAGCTCAAGCACCGCATGGCATCTTTTGGCCTGCGTACTTGCGTAGCCCCTTGAACGCCTACGGAGCACCGCTGGTTCCGAGGAAGAGGCCATGGAGGAAGAAGAAGAGGAGGGGGTGGAGGAGAGAGGTGTGTCACAATCAGCATTTTGGAGGCGTGGTGGCGGAACAACCTCCAACACTACTGCACCTTGTCCTGCATCCTTCCCAGCTGCCAGCAGAGTCACCCAATGCGCCATGAAACTTAAGTAACGTCCCTGTCCATGCCTGCTGGACCATGAGTCAGCGGTAATATGCACCTTACCGCTGACCGCCCTGTCCAGCGAGGCATGGACATTGCCTTCCACATGCCGGTAGAGAGCCGGAATCGCCTTCCGTGAGAAAAAGTGGCGTTTGGGTACCTGCCACTGAGGAACCGCACATTCCACAAACTCACGGAAGGGGGCAGAGTCTACCAACTGAAAAGGCAGCAGTTGAAGTGCTAGCAATTTTGCCAAGCTAGCATTCAACCGCTGGGCATGTGGATGGCTGGGAGCAAACTTCTTTCGGCGGTGCAGCAGCTGGGGCAGGGAAATTTGCCTGGTACAATCTGACGTCGGTGTACCAAAAGCAGATTGCCCACAAGTACTTGGCTGTGACACACCTAATTCTACACCTTCATTCCTCTCACTGCAGGTCTCAGAGAGGACTGAAGGTCTAGTGGGGTTGGAAATCTCAGCTGATGAGGAGCAAGGAGAGATCCTCTTTGTTCTTTGGTGTGGGTCTTTTAGATATGCTTGCCAACGAACTGCATGGCAGGTCAACATATGTCTGGTCAAGCATGTGGTACCCAAGCGGGAGATGTTTTGGCCACGCGAGATACGCTTGAGACATATGTTGCAAATAGCAGCGGTGCGATCTGATGCACTCGTCTCAAAAAAGGCCCACACCAAAGAACTTTTTGAATAACGCGCAGAGACTGCAGCGCCCTGCACATGTGGAGCTTTGGGGTGTGATGCAGTCAATGTGCTGCCCTTAGGCTGGCCCCTGGAGGGCATCCTGCCTCGTTGGTGATGTGCCGCCTCCTCCTCCTCCTCCTCCTCCTCTCTCCTATCAGGCACCCACGTTGAGTCAGTGACCTCATCATCCCCTCCCTCCTCATCACTGGAGCAAACCTGGCAGTATGCTGCAGCAGGGGGAGCATGACTGCCAGATTGCTGTCCTTCTTGGGCACCCCCTCTGTCCGTGCTCATGTTACTGCCTTCATCGAGCTCAGTATCATCATCAGAGCCTTCCAAACGCTGGGCATCCTCCTGGAGCATGTACCCAACACTGTGGTCAAACAGTTCGAGGGAATCCTCAGGAGGACATGGTGGAGCTAGGGAAGGAGTCACTGATGACATTGAGCTGAGGGAAGAGGCCGCTGCTTTGCCAGACAAAGCACCCTGGGCATGGGTGAGAGAGGATGAGGAGGATGAGGACGGCTTGGTCATCCACTCGACCAAGTTTTCTGCATGTTGCGGCTCAACACGGCCAGCTGCCGAAAAAAAGGCCAAGCGTGTCCCATGGCCACGGGCTGATGAGGATGCACCGTCTCCACGACCAGCACTAGACACAGAGCCTGCTTGCCCTCTCTTATTGGCTTGTAACTGTCTGCCTCTCCTTCTTGGCCTTCCAGACATACTAATGGCCTGTAGCTGCACTAAGCTGGGATAGAACACCTGTAATTTTCTTCAGGTAGCTTTATATACTGTAACCAGACAAGCCTGCCTGTCAGTAGGAAGATAACAGGAACGGATCTAGCTGAACACTGTGAGCAGGACGCACTGACTGCACTAAATGTAAATAGCAGGAACAGATCTAGCTGAACACTGTGAGCAGGACGCACTGACTGCACTAAATGTAAATAGCAGGAACGGATCTAGCTGAACACTGTGAGCAGGACGCACTGACTGCACTAAATGTAAATAGCAGGAACGGATCTAGCTGAACACTGTGAGCAGGACGCACTGCACTAAATGTAAATAGCAGGAACAGATCTAGCTGAACACTGTGAGCAGGACGCACTGCACTAAATGTAAATAGCAGGAACGGATCTAGCTGAACACTGTGAGCAGGACGAACTGCACTAAATGTAAATAGCAGGAACAGATCTAGCTGAACACTGTGAGCAGGACGCACTGCACTAAATGTAAATAGCAGGAACGGATCTAGCTGAACACTGTGAGCAGGACGCACTGCACTAAATGTAAATAGCAGGAACGGATCTAGCTGAACACTGTGAGCAGGACGCACTGCACTAAATGTAAATAGCAGGAACGGATCTAGCTGAACACTGTGAGCAGGACGCACTGCACTAAATGTAAATAGCAGGAACGGATCTAGCTGAACACTGTGAGCAGGACGAACTGCACTAAATGTAAATAGCAGGAACAGATCTAACTGAACACTGTGAGCAGGACGCACTGCACTAAATGTAAATAGCAGGAACGGATCTAGCTGAACACTGTGAGCAGGACGAACTGCACTAAATGTAAATAGCAGGAACAGATCTAGCTGAACACTGTGAGCAGGACGCACTGCACTAAATGTAAATAGCAGGAACGGATCTAGCTGAACACTGTGAGCAGGACGCACTGCACTAAATGTAAATAGCAGGAACAGATCTAGCTGAACACTGTGAGCAGGACGCACTGCACTAAATGTAAATAGCAGGAACAGATCTAGCTGAACACTGTGAGCAGGACGCACTGCACTGAATGTAAATAGCAGGAACGGATGTAGCTGAACACTGTGAGCAGGACGCACTGACTGCACTAAATGTAAATAGCAGGAACAGATCTAGCTGAACACTGTGAGCAGGACGCACTGACTGCACTAAATGTAAATAGCAGGAACAGATCTAGCTGAACACTGTGAGCAGGACACACTGCACTAAATGTAAATAGCAGGAACAGATCTAGCTGAACACTGTGAGCAGCACGCACTGCACTAAATGTAAATAGCAGGAACGGATCTAGCTGAACACTGTGAGCAGGACGCACTGACTGCACTAAATGTAAATAGCAGGAACGGATCTAGCTGAACACTGTGAGCAGGACGCACTGACTGCACTAAATGTAAATAGCAGGAACAGATCTAGCTGAACACTGTGAGCAGGACGCACTGCATTAAATGTAAATAGCAGGAACAGATCTAGCCTAATCTAGCTAACTCAAATCAAATGACACTGTCTGTCTCTCTCTCTATCAGCACACCGGAACACACTACACAGGGCCGCCGTGCAGGCGGCCTTATATAGTGTGGGGCGTGTACTAAATCCCCTGAGCCATAATTGGCCAAAGCCACCCTGGCTTTGGCCAATTACAGCTCTCTCTACTGACGGCGCTGTGATTGGCCAAGCATGCGGGTCATAGTGCATGCTTGGCCAATCATCAGCCAGCAATGCACTGCGATGCCGCAGTGAATTATGGGCCGTGACGCGCCACACGAATTTGGCGCGAACGGCCCATAACGTTCGCAATTCGACGGACGGTCGAACAGCCGATGTTCGAGTCGAACATGGGTTCGACTTGAACACGAAGCTCATCCCTAGATCGATCCGATCCGTGAGATTTTTGACCCGTTGCACCCCTAGTATTTATATATCTATATGTGTTTGTGTGTGTATATACAGTATATGTGTGTGTTTATCTATGTGTATGTGTTTAGATGCAGTGGTGGCCCATGCATTAAGGGCGCACGGGCGCCGCCCCCTCTCTCCAGCCACCCCTCTATCACCAATAGATAGATTCATGCATTGCATGAATCTATCAATGGCCGCCGCTGCCACCCCCTATTCAGGCGCCCAGCCCCTTTTTGGGCACAGGGAACCTGAATTACAGCGGCGGGGGGGGCGGGGGGGTTTGAAGCACCGGATTAGAGCCATAGGCTCTAATAGGCATCAAAAAAGGTGACCTCACAGGTCACTCAGCTGTGTTAGAAAAGCAAATGTCTATGCGCTTTCCTAACACTAAACTGCCTCTCCGCCAATCAGGTGCTCGGGTCTGTTAGCCGTCACCTGATTGGCTGAAATGACAGGCGCCGCTATTGGACGCCTATCAGGAGGAGGGGACGGGAGATGAGGACAGCAGGAGACGCATGGACGACCCCACTCGTCGCAGTCACCCGCTGCCCCACCAAGACAGGGTAAGTGCCGGTGAGCGGTCGGGGGGCACACTGGCAGCATTTGATGGGCACACTGGCTGCGTTTGATGGGCACTCTGGCAGCATTTGATGGGCACACTGGCAGCATTTGATGGGTACAGTGGCAGCGTTTGGCACAGTGGCAGCGTTTGGCACAGTGGCTGCAATTGATGGCACAGTGGCTGCGTTTGATGGGCACACTGGCAGCGTTTGATGGGCACAGTGGCAGCATTTGATGGGCACACTGGCAGCGTTTGATGGGCACAATGGCAGCGTTTGATGGGCACAGTGGCTGCGTTTGATGGGCATAGTGGCAGCGTTTGATGGGCATAGTGGCAGCGTTTGATGGGCATAGTGGCAGCGTTTGGCACAGTGGCTGCAATTGATGACACAGTGGCTGTGTTTGATGGCACACTGGCAACATTTAAGTGGCACAGTGGCAGCATTTGATGGCACAGTGCCGGTGAGCGGTCGGGGGTCACACTGAGGGCATTGTAGGGCACACTGGCAGCATTTGATGGGTACACTGGCTGCGTTTGATGGGCACACTGGCAGCATTTGATGGGCACACTGGCAGCGTTTGATGGGCACAGTGGCAGCGTTTGGCACAGTGGCTGCAATTGATGGCACAGTGGCTGCGTTTGATGGAACACTGGCAGCATTTAATGGGCACAGTGGCAGCCATTGATGGCACAGTGGTAGCATTTGATGGGCACACTGGCAGCATTTGATGGGCACACTGGCAGCGTTTGATGGGCACACTGGCAGCGTTTGATGGGCACAGTGGCAGCAGTAAATGGGCACAGTGGCAGCGTTTGATGGGCATAGTGGCTGCAATTGATGGCACAGTGGCTGCGTTTGATGGCACACTGGCAGCATTTAAGTGGCACAGTGGCAGCATTTGATGGGCACAGTGGAAGGCGTTTGATGGGCACAGTGGTAGTGTTTGATGGCACAGCGGCTGCAATTGACAGCACAGTGGCAGCGTTTGATGGGCACAGTGGCAGCGTTTGATGGACACAGTGGCTGCATTTGATGATTTTTTTTCAAAAAATGTTTGCGCCCCCCAAAAAATTTTGAGCACCAGCCGCCACTGTTTAGATGTATGTATGCACATTTTATGTATGCACGTTTAATCCTGACACCCTAGTCCCGCCAGAGTCCCGCCAGCAGTGCACGCTCTCCGATCGGCAACAGCTGTGACCTTCCCGCGCCCCCGATGGCTCCCGTGGCTTCAGTGGTGGTGACTGCTGCAGGACACACAAAAGACAGTCAGTCACCCGGAGACAGGTGAGAGTCTAGGGGGCATGATGGGTGTAGGTGTCCAGGGGTCCGGTGGTAGGTGCCCAAGGGACATGAGAGGTAGTATGTTCCCAGGGCTGGAAGCTAGCAGAGTATAGGGAGCCAGGGCCAGCAAGTGCAATGCTCCTTAGACTTGCCAGTATAAAGGCAATGTTCTGCAGATATCCATTATATGGAGCAATGTGCTGCAGAGTTATCACTTTAGCTGCCTGGCTGGTGAGATACTCTGCAGAATACAGTATATCACAATGAGTTTGTTCACATTGCAATGAATGTTCTGCAGATATGCCATTATACAGAGCGATGACCTGCAAAAATGCCATTATACAGAGCAATGTTCTGCAGATATGCTATTATAGGGAGCAATGTTCTGCAGACATGCCATTATACGGAACAATGTTCTGTAGACATGCCATTATACAGAGCAATGTTCTGCAGATATGCCATTATAAAGAGCAATGTTCTGCAGATATGCCATTATAAAGAGCAATGTTCTGCAGACAGGCTATGATAGAGAGCAATGTTCTGCAGATCCTTCACTGTATCTGCCTGGCTGATGAGATACTCTGCAGCATACAACATATCACAATGAGTCTTCTCATTGCAGTGTTCTTTATATATGCCATCATACAGTGCAATGTTGAAGATAAAGATGGCGGATGTAATATATGGGGATAGGGATGACGGGTGTATAATATGGGGATAGGGATGATGATTATTGGTGTATAATGTGGGGATGATGACGATGGGTGTATTATACCAATGAGAAATGCTAAATACCAGGCTTTGTGAAACATGCTATATACCAGGCTTTGTGAGACATGCTATATACCAGGCTTTGTGAGACATGCTATATACCAGGCTTTGTGAGACATGCTATATACCAGGCTTTGTGAGACATGCTATATACCAGGCTTTGTGAGACATGCTATATACCAGGATTTGTACAGAAAAAAGGGGAATGACCAACTATTTGAGGAAGGGGAGCCGTGCCACGTCCAATAATCTATAACTACAGAACAAAGGGTTCCCCTAGGCGGACTTTTCCGGCACTTGCAAGAACAAATAAATGTGGTATATCAAAAGTAGAGGGCATTGGTGTATTGATAAAAGGTATAATTTTATTCATATAAGAAGATACATCAAGTAAAAAACAAGCAATAAATGTACATAGTAACACAATGAAAACTACATAGTAGCTAAGATGGACAAGAAGCAATATAAGATGAAAAAGCTCTTCTCAAGCCCGACGCGTTTCGGGGTACTACATATCTGTACGGTCCTTCTTCAGGGGCAAAATTGAGAGAGAAGGTATCATCTATGCTAGTTAGAAAGGGAATGGAGAGGAGAGGGTCAGGTAATTGGACAAACCTTATACAATATTATATGGGAGATTGGGAAGATCAATAGATCACCTACCTGGGAATATGATTAATTGCTTGTGAAGGATTTTTCTATATAAAAACAGGCAAGGTACAAAAAGGGGACAGGATGTGGCAATAAGTATGAGTTTCTCAGCCAGTGTGGATCTCTATATTTTGATGGTAAGATGTGCAGGGTGGTAGGTTGCAGTCAGCATGGGGAGGTGTGACAGTACTCCCGTCCCGCCCGACCCGGGCGCGTGCAAGCCAGAGCGGCGTGCTGAGATCACAGAATGGCGTCTCTGGAAAATAAGAAATTGTGGAGAGGACCTTAAAAAAGGGGGTCCAGAATATATAGGTGGAGGGCGGGGGGTAGGAGCATAAAAGTATGGATTAATCAAAATGGGATTAATGATACTAAAAATATAAGGCATAGTATGTGTATAACTACAATACATACTAAAGAAAAAGGGGGATGATAAAGAAAGGGTTACAGTTA
This sequence comes from Lithobates clamitans, assembly GCA_037952925.1. Lineage (NCBI taxonomy): Eukaryota > Metazoa > Chordata > Amphibia > Anura > Ranidae > Lithobates > Lithobates clamitans. The sequence continues at coordinate 108,577 of JBBGZY010002815.1, forward strand.
ACCCTATATTATAATGGCGAAGTATAATTATGCGTGTATATAGGGTACGCTATAACACATTATATACACAGAGTAAGTATATAGTTATAAGCCCCAGAGTAAAAATGCTATGTATGCATACTGAGAGTTTATAAAGTGACCAATGGGATAGTGCAATTAGGAGCGAAACCATAGTGTATGTATAATACAGATGGAGTATTACCGGGCCTATTAAGGTGCGTTTCAAATAAGCCCCAGAGCCCAAAGATAGTACAGATGGGGTGGTAAAATTGGGGGCAAGACCATAGTAAAAAATATATATATACATATAGTGTTATAGGGCCTTGGCTTGGTAGCACAGAGTGAAGGAGTAATGAATATGTCTCAAGTGAAAAGAGATCAGAGCCAGACAATAGAGAAATCATACCTTGAATGGAGAGGGGTGTAAAACCGCAACCTCTCAGCCAGACATCCAGCAGGTGTAACGCCCTGCTGGGAAGTGTAAGGGGCTGGTTAATAAGTGTTCAATCAGCTGGCGTCAGAATGAGGCACAGCTGTTAAATGAACACACGTAGACAGAGACGTTCTGTATCGATCCCCCGAGGCGGGGGTGCGCGGCACCGCCCCAACCGCGCATGCGCGAACGTCACGGCGTTTGGAACAGCGTCGCGCACACCCGCCCCACCGGCACGGAAGTGCCACTCCGGCGGACTGCGCATGCCCGCCGGAGTAGCAACATGGAGGCAGTGGGCGTAGATGGGAAACGCCCAAGTACCTCCCTAGGCGCCGCCCAAGGAAGTCTTGTGGCGGCTTTTCCGTGCCGGGCCGCCGCTCTGGCCACCAGCACCCCGGGAGGGGGCGGGAAGAGGGAGATTATGCCACACAGGATGGTACCTATATGAGAAAACATATCCCCAAAGGGATGGAGTAGCTGATGTTAAATAAGAGATATTAATACACATTGCAGCATGCCAAACCCACTATACCAAATATAAAAAATATATATGCTGGCTGAGTACAAAAAAAGGGAAGTATAAGGGGGGGGGGGGGTTTTGGGGGACTTAAGTGTTGTAAAAAAGGATAAAAAAATAAATTGATATATGGCACAGTAGACATGCTAATTATACAATGTCACAATCATTGACAACAGAGGAGCTTTTAAACTTTGATGAACAACCAAGCACAAATAACAGTCCAACATATATAGCAGGTACAGAAATACGCTGGTTAAGAAGAGTGGCAGACATGGATACATCGTATGCAGAACCAGTATGGGGGCCAAGGAAGGGAACAGAACAACAAGGAGGGGGTTATTAATAGGTGGGTTAGTTATACATAGGGGAATGACCAGGCTGAATGTGCGTCAAAATACAGGGTCCCCTGTGGTGCCAATTGAAAACTATATATGGAAACAAATATAGACCATAGGCCAGTAAATCCTAAATAAATGGACCAGGGTGGGGAGAGGGGAGGGGGGGAGGGAAAAAAAAAAAAAAAAAAAAAAAAAAAGGGAAAAGGGGGGGAGGAGCATGTATATGGCAGACATGCAGCCTGGTGTACAGAGTAGTCAAAAGCGGATAATTACAACAAATCAATAAATTAAGAAGATAACATAATTGGGAGTGACCATGGAACATGACCCTATTTCTCCATACCTCCAGAGTTAAAGCCCTGTAGGAAGGGTTTGAAGCAAACCGCTTCATTAAGGCCTGGGGGTGTGGTGGCCTTAAGTAAATGAATCCATTTGAGTTCTCTTTGGAGTAGGATTTTGTTCCAGTCACCCCCTCTGGGGTTGGGGTGTATACGGTCCAAAATTAAAAATTTAATAGGGGGAAATTTGCCTCCATGTACAAATGTTACATGTCGGCCAAGGGGTAAGTCGGGGTCTGCTGTTTTCATGGCAACGATGTGTCTGTAAGCTCGTCGCCAAAACTCAAGCTTGGTCTTTCCTATGTAGAAGCATCCGCAGTTGCACTGGAGTAGATAAACCACTCCAGTGGTTCTGCAGTTTGCAAAGTGTTTGGGGAAAAACGGTTTACCGTTTGGGAGAATTGGGTTTTTTTGGGTGAGCATAAAACCGCAGTAGTGGCAAGAGCCACAGGCAAAGGTGCCCCTATATTTACAATGGACTGTAGATGGTCTGAACTCACTTTTGGTGATCTGGTCACCAATGGAGGTAGCTCTTTTGAAAGTGAAATGAGGTTTTTCTGGAACTAGATGGCCTAGACTGGGGTCTAAAGCCAGTAGATGCCAATATTTTTCAATTATTTTTTTGGTTTGAGGATGTTGTTGATGGTATGTTGTAATGATGCTCAGTGGGTAAGAATCTTTTTGTTTTTTAGTAGAATTAAAAAGTGTTTGCCTGGGTTTGCTATTGGCTTTACGAAAGGCTCTTTTAAGGGACTTATGAGAGTAGCCACGTAGTAGCAGTCTGTCTCGGAGGGCCGCGGCCTCTGTAAGGAAGTTGTTGTTATCTGTACAATTACGCTTAATCCTAATGTATTGGGAGTAAGGGATGGAGTCGATCAGGGGTTTAGGGTGGAAACTAGCCGCATGCAATATAGTATTGCCGGCAGTACTTTTTCTAAATAATTTGGTGGAAAGTTTCCCCTGTCCATCCTTAAAGATCTCAATATCCAGAAATGTTACATGAGTATTGTCAAAAGACATAGTAAATGTAAGATTAAAGTCATTCTTATTTAGCCGAAATATGAACTGCTCGAGTACATCCGAGGGACCCTCCCACACGACCAGAATGTCGTCTATGTATCGATACCACGTTTGAATGTGGTTGGTATATTGGGTAAGGGTCTCATCTGAAAAGAGGGCTTTCTCCCACTCCCCCAGGTACAGGTTAGCATACGATGGGGCACAACCACATTCAAACGTGGTATCGATACATAGACGACATTCTGGTCGTGTGGGAGGGTCCCTCGGATGTACTCGAGCAGTTCATATTTCGGCTAAATAAGAATGACTTTAATCTTACATTTACTATGTCTTTTGACAATACTCATGTAACATTTCTGGATATTGAGATCTTTAAGGATGGACAGGGGAAACTTTCCACCAAATTATTTAGAAAAAGTACTGCCGGCAATACTATATTGCATGCGGCTAGTTTCCACCCTAAACCCCTGATCGACTCCATCCCTTACTCCCAATACATTAGGATTAAGCGTAATTGTACAGATAACAACAACTTCCTTACAGAGGCCGCGGCCCTCCGAGACAGACTGCTACTACGTGGCTACTCTCATAAGTCCCTTAAAAGAGCCTTTCGTAAAGCCAATAGCAAACCCAGGCAAACACTTTTTAATTCTACTAAAAAACAAAAAGATTCTTACCCACTGAGCATCATTACAACATACCATCAACAACATCCTCAAACCAAAAAAATAATTGAAAAATATTGGCATCTACTGGCTTTAGACCCCAGTCTAGGCCATCTAGTTCCAGAAAAACCTCATTTCACTTTCAAAAGAGCTACCTCCATTGGTGACCAGATCACCAAAAGTGAGTTCAGACCATCTACAGTCCATTGTAAATATAGGGGCACCTTTGCCTGTGGCTCTTGCCACTACTGCGGTTTTATGCTCACCCAAAAAAACCCAATTCTCCCAAACGGTAAACCGTTTTTCCCCAAACACTTTGCAAACTACAGAACCACTGGAGTGGTTTATCTACTCCAGTGCAACTGCGGATGCTTCTACATAGGAAAGACCAAGCTTGAGTTTTGGCGACGAGCTTACAGACACATCGTTGCCATGAAAACAGCAGACCCCGACTTACCCCTTGGCCGACATGTAACATTTGTACATGGAGGCAAATTTCCCCCTATTAAATTTTTAATTTTGGACCGTATACACCCCAACCCCAGAGGGGGTGACTGGAACAAAATCCTACTCCAAAGAGAACTCAAATGGATTCATTTACTTAAGGCCACCACACCCCCAGGCCTTAATGAAGCGGTTTGCTTCAAACCCTTCCTACAGGGCTTTAACTCTGGAGGTATGGAGAAATAGGGTCATGTTCCATGGTCACTCCCAATTATGTTATCTTCTTAATTTATTGATTTGTTGTAATTATCCGCTTTTGACTACTCTGTACACCAGGCTGCATGTCTGCCATATACATGCTCCTCCCCCCCTTTTCCCTTTTTTTTTTTTTTTTTTTTTTTTTTTTCCCTCCCCCCCTCCCCTCTCCCCACCCTGGTCCATTTATTTAGGATTTACTGGCCTATGGTCTATATTTGTTTCCATATATAGTTTTCAATTGGCACCACAGGGGACCCTGTATTTTGACGCACATTCAGCCTGGTCATTCCCCTATGTATAACTAACCCACCTATTAATAACCCCCTCCTTGTTGTTCTGTTCCCTTCCTTGGCCCCCATACTGGTTCTGCATACGATGTATCCATGTCTGCCACTCTTCTTAACCAGCGTATTTCTGTACCTGCTATATATGTTGGACTGTTATTTGTGCTTGGTTGTTCATCAAAGTTTAAAAGCTCCTCTGTTGTCAATGATTGTGACATTGTATAATTAGCATGTCTACTGTGCCATATATCAATTTATTTTTTTATCCTTTTTTACAACACTTAAGTCCCCCAAAACCCCCCCCCCCTTATACTTCCCTTTTTTTGTACTCAGCCAGCATATATATTTTTTATATTTGGTATAGTGGGTTTGGCATGCTGCAATGTGTATTAATATCTCTTATTTAACATCAGCTACTCCATCCCTTTGGGGATATGTTTTCTCATATAGGTACCATCCTGTGTGGCATAATCTCCCTCTTCCCGCCCCCTCCCGGGGTGCTGGTGGCCAGAGCGGCGGCCCGGCACGGAAAAGCCGCCACAAGACTTCCTTGGGCGGCGCCTAGGGAGGTACTTGGGCGTTTCCCATCTACGCCCACTGCCTCCATGTTGCTACTCCGGCGGGCATGCGCAGTCCGCCGGAGTGGCACTTCCGTGCCGGTGGGGCGGGTGTGCGCGACGCTGTTCCAAACGCCGTGACGTTCGCGCATGCGCGGTTGGGGCGGTGCCGCGCACCCCCGCCTCGGGGGATCGATACAGAACGTCTCTGTCTACGTGTGTTCATTTAACAGCTGTGCCTCATTCTGACGCCAGCTGATTGAACACTTATTAACCAGCCCCTTACACTTCCCAGCAGGGCGTTACACCTGCTGGATGTCTGGCTGAGAGGTTGCGGTTTTACACCCCTCTCCATTCAAGGTATGATTTCTCTATTGTCTGGCTCTGATCTCTTTTCACTTGAGACATATTCATTACTCCTTCACTCTGTGCTACCAAGCCAAGGCCCTATAACACTATATGTATATATATATTTTTTACTATGGTCTTGCCCCCAATTTTACCACCCCATCTGTACTATCTTTGGGCTCTGGGGCTTATTTGAAACGCACCTTAATAGGCCCGGTAATACTCCATCTGTATTATACATACACTATGGTTTCGCTCCTAATTGCACTATCCCATTGGTCACTTTATAAACTCTCAGTATGCATACATAGCATTTTTACTCTGGGGCTTATAACTATATACTTACTCTGTGTATATAATGTGTTATAGCGTACCCTATATACACGCATAATTATACTTCGCCATTATAATATAGGGTTAACTGTAACCCTTTCTTTATCATCCCCCTTTTTCTTTAGTATGTATTGTAGTTATACACATACTATGCCTTATATTTTTAGTATCATTAATCCCATTTTGATTAATCCATACTTTTATGCTCCTACCCCCCGCCCTCCACCTATATATTCTGGACCCCCTTTTTTAAGGTCCTCTCCACAATTTCTTATTTTCCAGAGACGCCATTCTGTGATCTCAGCACGCCGCTCTGGCTTGCACGCGCCCGGGTCGGGCGGGACGGGAGTACTGTCACACCTCCCCATGCTGACTGCAACCTACCACCCTGCACATCTTACCATCAAAATATAGAGATCCACACTGGCTGAGATACTCATACTTATTGCCACATCCTGTCCCCTTTTTGTACCTTGCCTGTTTTTATATAGAAAAATCCTTCACAAGCAATTAATCATATTCCCAGGTAGGTGATCTATTGATCTTCCCAATCTCCCATATAATATTGTATAAGGTTTGTCCAATTACCTGACCCTCTCCTCTCCATTCCCTTTCTAACTAGCATAGATGATACCTTCTCTCTCAATTTTGCCCCTGAAGAAGGACCGTACAGATATGTAGTACCCCGAAACGCGTCGGGCTTGAGAAGAGCTTTTTCATCTTATATTGCTTCTTGTCCATCTTAGCTACTATGTAGTTTTCATTGTGTTACTATGTACATTTATTGCTTGTTTTTTACTTGATGTATCTTCTTATATGAATAAAATTATACCTTTTATCAATACACCAATGCCCTCTACTTTTGATATACCACATTTATTTGTTCTTGCAAGTGCCGGAAAAGTCCGCCTAGGGGAACCCTTTGTTCTGTAGTTATACCAGGATTTGTGAGAAATGCTATATGCTAAACTCTGCGAGTCTGAGCTGTATAATCTGCTGTGAGTCTGGGCTGTATACTCTGCTGCCAGTCTGGGCTGTATACTCTGCTGCCAGTCTGGGCTGTATACTCTGCTGCCAGTCTGGGCTGTATACTCTGCTGCCAGTCTGGGCTGTATACTCTGCTGCCAGTCTGGGCTGTATACTCTGCTGCCAGTCTGGGCTGTATACTCTGCTGCCAGTCTGGGCTGTATACTCTGCTGCCAGTCTGGGCTGTATACTCTGCTGCCAGTCTGGGCTGTATACTCTGCTGCGAGTCTGGGCTGTATACTCCTCCGCTGCGATTCTGGGCTGTATACTCTAATGTGAGTCTGGGCTGTATACTCTGCTGCGATTCTGGGCTGTATACTCTGCTGCGATTCTGGGCTGTATACTCCGCTGTGAGTCTGGGCTGTATACTCTGCTGAGAGTCTGGGCTGTATACTCTGCTGAGAGTCTGGGCTGTATACTCCGCTGTGAGTCTGGGCTGTATACTCTGCTGTGAGTCTGGGCTGTATACTCTGCTGCGAGTCTGGGCTGTATACTCTGTCCTGTGATGAGCCGTCCTGAGCTGTATACTCCTGACACTATGGGTGGAAGCAAGTGGAATGCAGGGACGGAGTGGGTGGATGCTATAAGGAGTGGGGCTTATAAGTGGGAGGGGTCAAAAAGGAGGGGCGGGTCTGGCGACCCCAACCCCATCCTAAAACTTCACCAGCCACCACTGATGGGGACCTTGCACCACACAGAGATTGTACAATCAAATCCTAACATAGGTGGTCCGTTTTAGGAAGACAAGGCAATAGTACTTGGAGAAGGGGGGACACGCTGCTTGAGTCTTAGGGTATAGAGGTGATCGGCTTTAACATGGACTTATTTACCTGATACTGAAAAGTCAGCCTTGGGTGGACCCCAATGGGAAGTCCTCCAGGGGTCCATATTTTTAGGTCAAAATGCCTTTGAAGCTCGAGGGTCTATGTTTACCATTTTATCTGTGTGAAGCTGAGCCAGTACGATTTTGCATTATGACAACGTGTGATACTGATACATTTTTTAGTTCAATCTTATTTTATTGAAAGAAACATACAAGGAATTGTATTCCACATAAACACCATTAATAATAGTAGTAGGTGATGACAATAAATCAGTGTATTCGAAGGAAACAGAACGTAGTATCGTACCCAGTTCGTTATGTGTGTAGATAACAAGGAAAAAAAACATTATTTTAAACAACATGTTGAGATATAACAAGGATAATCAAAAAGCCCTCTCCTTGTACGGGAGGGGATTACATGTGAACTTCAAGTGTTACTACAATCAAACTTATTCCAGAAACCGTTTATGTTGTAGAGGATTTGCTTGTGGGGGTCGTATTTTGCATGTGGATTCTGAGGAGAACATTTGTACGAAGAGGAGAAGGATTAGGGGGAAAGTAGGGAAAGCAGAAAGGTTAGGAACAGGAGTCGCTCCAACATGGTCATGAGGTGGCACTGTCTAGGTTGCCCTCTGCCCAGGAGATGGAGTCCGATGAGTAGCGGGAACATGGACCACGAAGTCCAAGTAAGAGAGAACTGATTATCTTTATTAGATTCCTCAGCCAACAGACGTTCAAGGTCTCTAATGCGGTCCACCTCAATAGCCCACTCCCCCAAGGGAAGGTATACAGTTCTTGACTTCCAATATTTTGGAATCACCATTCTAGCAGCGGCCAAGAAGTGACGTAATACATCTTTTTTAATGGACTTGAGCGTGCCCGGGAGCATGGATAAGAGAGCTATCTCGGGTGTAGGAGAGAGAGCGGTCGCCATCAGTTTGCAGTATAGTAGGAAGATCTGTTGCCAGAATTTCTGTATAGGGGGGGCATTCCCACCAAATGTGGAGCATGGTGCCCCTGGAGCTTAGACATCGCCAGCAGGTATCCGGCGTTGTCGAGTTGATGTGTTTTCGAAGGTCATCTATACCACTTCGTCACCAGTTTAAACCCCTTTTCTTGAGTTTTAGTGGCTAGGGAGAGTTTGTGCGTTAGGATAAAGCATTATTGCCAGTCAATGGGGGGAGATGGAGTGTTGGAGATCTTTTTCCCAAGCCTTCGTGTAGGGTGGGAGATCAGGGTGAAGAGCATTCAGCAAGAGGGAATAAAGCTGTGATACCACATGCGTTGGAGGATCGGTTTGGAGGAGCATATCCTCGAATCCTGTCGGTTCAGCTAGAATATCTGGTATTGATGGGAAGGTTCGGATATAGGAAGTCATTTGTTGTTTCTGAAGCCATTTCATAGAGTATCGAGAAAGCGTTTCGGGGGGGGGGTATCTGGCATTAGAGTGGGGTCTGCTTGGAGAACCTGGGAAAGCTTCCTATGGTATTCTTTTCGCCAAGGTCCAAAGCTTGTCACGTGCATAGCCGGTGGGAAGGCTGGGGTCCCAAATAGGGGGGTCATAGGCCCCGAAGGATTTGATATGTTACCGTTCGAGATTAAACGATCCCAAATTTGGATCATTTGACGGGCGAGGTCACAGAGGGGGTGTGAACCCCTACGAATTGCGGGTGTGGTCCATGGAAGAGCTGAGAGATCAATGGAGTTCATATGGCTTTCCAAGTGAACCCAGAGCTTGGTCGTATGGTTATGGAACCAGTCCAGTATGCGAGTAAGTATTGCTGCCTTATGGTACAATGAGGCGTCCGGGGCTCCAGCTCGCCCTCTCGCTTTCGGAAGAGATAACGTTCTGTATCTAATTCTAGGACGGGCTGAATTCCAAATGAATTTAGAGAACAGCTGACGCAATTTCCGAAAATAGGAGTTAGGTATGTATAGAGGGATTGTCTGAAATAGGTACAAAAACCGGGGAAGGACATCCATTTTCAAGGTGTTCACCCTACCAAGCCAGGAGAGCCTTTTGAATATGTAAGTAGACAGATCGGCTTGAGTTCTAAGAAGTAAGGGGGTAAAATTCTTGGAAAAGAGTTGGGATGCATCCTCCGGTATTTGAATACCAAGGTTTTGGATGGAGGTGGATCCCGTTTTAAAGGAAAAGGCAGTAGAGAGTCTGTGTAGGTCCGACTTTGGCAGAGAAATATTGAGAATTTCCGATTTATTGTAGTTTACTTTAAAGTTACTGACTTCCCCAAATCTCTGGAACTCTTGCATCACTGAGGGCAGGGACAAGTGTGGACATGTCACAAATAGGAGCAGGTCATCTGCAAATAGAGCAAGTTTAGTTTGAGTGGGCCCGACTGTTATTCCGTGCACAGAGCAATTGTTTCGCAGAGCAATAGCTAAATGTTCCATGGTGAGAACATACAGGAGGGGAGACAGAGGGCATCCTTGTCGTGTCCCGTTAGAGATAGAGAATGCCTCTGATACATTTTTTTATTGTTTATTTATAAAATTAACTTTTTACGAGAATTGAAAGTTGGGGCACTCTGGGAGGTTGGCGAGTAGTATTGAAGGTTAAGGGGAGGCACTGTGGGAGGTTGGAGAGTAGAATGGAAGGTTGGGGCACTCTGGGAGGTTGGAGAGTAGTATTGAAGGTTAAGGGGAGGCACTGTGGGAGGTTGGAGAGTAGAATGGAAGGTTGGGGCACTCTGGGAGGTTGGAGAGTAGTATTGAAGGTTAAGGGGAGGCACTGTGGGAGGTTGGTTAGTAGAATGGAAGGTTGGGGCACTCTGGGAGGTTGGAGAGTAGTATTGAAGGTTAAGGGGAGGCACTGTGGGAGGTTGGAGAGTAGAATGGAAGGTTGAGGCATTCTGGGAGGTTGGAGAGTAGAATGGAAGGTTGGGGCACTCTGGGATGTTGGAGAGTAGAATGGAAGGTTGGGGCACTCTGGGATGTTGGAGAGTAGTATTGAAGGTTAAGGGGAGGCACCGTGGGAGGTTGGAGAGTAGAATAGAAGGTTGGGGCATTCTGGGAGGTTGGAGAGTAGAATGGAAGGTTGGGGCACTCTGGGAAGTTGGAGAGTAGAATGGAAGGTTGGGGCACTCTGGGAGGTTGGAGAGTAGTATTGAAGGTTAAGGGGAGGCACCGTGGGAGGTTGGAGAGTAGAATGGAAGGTTGGGGCACTCTGGGAGGTTGGCGAGTAGTATTGAAGGTTAAGGGGAGGCACTGTGGGAGGTTGGAGAGTGGAATGGAAGGTTGGGGCACTCTGGGAGGTTGGAGAGTAGAATGGAAGGTTGAGGCACTCTGGGAGGTTGGAGAGTAGAATGGAAGGTTGGGGCACTCTGGGAGGTCCGAGAGTAGTAGTGAAGGTTAAGGGGGGGAGGGGGGCTGTGGGAGGTTGAAGAGTAGAATAGAAGGTTTGGGCACTCGGGCAGGTTGGAGAGTATAATGTAAGAAGAAAGTGCAGCGCTAGAGAGTAGGTAATCACTGACATTGATTCATGACATACAATGTAAATATATATCCCAAAAGTGTGCATGAGTTTGGTTAATAGATATACAAGATAAACATAGTTGGCAGATGTTCTTAAGTGGCACACTTATTGAAAATTGGGTCCAGAAAACATCCACTTCGATGTGTATATATCTAACACAAACTGGTGTAGAAAAATGAGTCCATGAAACATCTGCTGAGGTGTATATAAATCTAACACCAAGAAGTGTGGAAAGGTAGTATAGTGTTGATAGAAGGTCCACCACCATATGTATAAGTGGGGGGGCTTACCAGAGCAATTGGACACAGATGGGTGTACACCCACTGTGTCAATTAGGCTTGTATAGATGAAGATCTCTGGAGATGTAATGAAGGTGTCCAGGATACTTGTAGATAGTATGTATGGCAAGGGCAAATCCAATCAGATATCCAAAGCATATATGGAAAAAATATGAGAGCACATAGGGTAATACTGTATAAAAAAGCTATAAAGCCTATTTATTGAAGGTAAAACACTCACATTTATGAAGATAAAAAACAGCGCTGAATGTTGGTAAAATATGGCAGTGTCAGTGGTGTCAGCAAACGGTCCCGACGCGTTTCGTCCTACCGGACATCATCTAGGTTGGAGAGTAGTATCAAAGGTTAAGGGGGGGCACTTTGGGAGGTTGGAAAGTGGAATTGAAAGTTGGGGCACTGCGGGAGGTTGAAGAGTAGTATCGAAGGTTAAAGGAGTGGGGTCACTGTGAGAGGTTGGAAAGTAGGAAGGAATGTTGGAGCACTCTGGGAGGTTGGAGAGTAGTATCGAAGGTAAAGGGAGGACACTGTGGAAGGTTGGAGAGTAGAATAGAAGGTTGGGGCACGCTGGGAGGTTGGAGAGTAGTAGTAGTGAAGGTTAAGGGGGGGACTGTGGGAGGTTGAAGAGTAGAATAGAAGGTTTGGGCACTCGGGGAGGTTGGAGGGTAGTAACAAAGGTTAAGGGCAGACACTTTGGGAGGTTGGAATGTAGAATTGAAAGTTGGGGCACTGTGGGAGGTTGAAGAGTAGTATCGAAGGTTAAATGAGTAGGGTCACTATGGGAGGTTGGAAAGTAGGAAGGAATGTTGGAGCACTCTGGGAGGTTGTAGAGTAGTATTGAAGGTAAAGGGAGGACACTGTGGAAGGTTGGAGAGTAGAATGGAAGGTGGGGGCACTCTGGGAGGTTGGAGAGCAGTTTTGAAGGTTAATGAGGGACATTGTGGGAGGTTGAAGAGTAGAATGGAAGGTTGGGGCACTCTGGGAGGTTGTAGAGTAGTATCAAAGGTTAAGGGGGGACACTGTGGAAGGTTGGAGAGTAGAATGGAAGGTTGGAGCACTCTTGGATATTGGAGAGTAGTATTGAGGAATAAGGGAGGGGGGCACTGTGGGAGGTTGGAGAGTAGAATGGAAGGTTGGGGCACTCAGGGAAATTGTAGAGTAGTATCGAAGGTTAAGGGAGGACATGGTGGGAGGTTGGAGAGTAGGATGGAAGGTTGGGGCACTGTGGGAGGTTAAAGAGCAGTTTTGAAGGTTAAAGGCGGACACTTTGGGAGGTTGGAGAGTAGAATTTGGAGGTTGGGGCACTATGGGAGGTTGGAGAGTAGTTGTGTAGTAGATCCTTTTGGTTTTTTTTTCTTTTCTGTCACACACCCAGTCCCCCATTCTGTTTCCGAGCTTCCTCATCCTAGATCCATCGGTGCCGGTTTTCACAGTGCGAGGGGGTGGAGCCAGGAACGGACATTGCACAAACAGTATCATGGGTCGGTGAGCAGAGGGTCGAGAGCCATGGAACAGAGTTCATTTGGTTGGATAAGGTGGCACTGTGGGTTCCACTGGTCCATCTGTGTACACATATTACAATGTTATTTTGGATAAAACATACATACGTCCCAATTCTACCTATTGTTTGTGATTTATTTTTTTTGCAATGCTCAGGGTGCTGCTTTTATTTGCAGCATGCATTTATTTCACCATAGACACATCTAATCACACTCTATGGATAAAAAGTTTTCTAGACATATGTGACAAACATCTTCACAGCTCCAAAAACTTGCAATGTTCTGTGTAATATAATTATTACTTATGGTCATCAGAGCTATCTAGTGGCCACAATCAGGTTTTTTTTTGGTTAAAAAAAATATGCATTATGCATAAAGTTTACCCCCCCCCCCCCACACACACACACCATTGGTGGTCATTGGTTATTTATATAATCCCACAATCCCATGCCGCTTTCTCTCTCTCCTCCATTCACCTATGGCAGGGGTCTCTAAACTTTCTGAAAAAGGGCCAGTTTATTGTCCTTTAGACTTTGAGGGGGCCGGACTGTGTCCAGTGGGAGTAGAAAATGTCTTGGTATCAGTGGGAGGAATAGTGCTCCATCATTGGTATCAGTGGGAGGAATAGTGCTCCATCATTGGTATCAGTGGGAGGAATAGTGTCCCATCATTGGTATCAGTGGGAGGAATAGTGTCCCATCATTGGTATCAGTGGGAGTAATAGTGTCCCATCATTGGTATCAGTGGGAGGAATAGTGTCCTATCATTGGTATCAGTGGGAGGAATAGTGTCCCATCATTGGTATCAGTGGGAGGAATAGTGCCCCATCATTGGTATCAGTGGGAGGAATAGTGCCCCATCATTGGTGTCAGTGGGAGGAATAGTGCTCCATTGTTGGGGTCACTGGTAGGAATAGTGCCTGGTATCCAATCTGGCCCCTGGGCCGCAGTTTGGAGATCACTCACCTAGGGCTATCCTTGAACTCTCGGGAGGAGATCTCTCCACCAGACAGTATCACCTTTGTTTTAGTGTCAGGTCCTGTGGCAGGGTCCCGCCCACATATAAATGACCACACCCCTCTTCTAACACACCAGACATTTTTTAAACCAGCAATCCTGTGCAAATGACCCAGATCTTATTGGTATACATAAGAAGAAGAAGAAGTTTACTTACTGCCAGCGGCTCGTGCTTTTGGTTTTCTCACTTTGGGGAAGGTGAGGTAGGAGTCGTATCCAAACAGGATGGAGGCCAATAGGCCGAATAGCTGCAATGATGGGAGTGATTGTTAAATATACCATGGTCATGTGACCACACCGCTTGTATGTTATACTGATTGATAGTGAGAGCTCAAGCTGCCAATTCCAACAGCTTTTTGTGGACCCTCTGGAGAACGTGACTGAACCCATCCCACCCAATCAGAGGGCCTGAGGGGTGTATATGACCCTCCCACCCAGCCAGATTCCTAAATCCCCTCACATAGACATAGTACAGGAGATCAACAGAGACTGCAGACATAGTACAGGAGATGATCAGAGACTGCAGACATAATACAGGAGATGATCAGAGACTGCAGACATAGTACAGGAGATGATCAGAGACTGCAGACATAATACAGGAGATGATCAGAGACTGCAGACATAGTACAGGAGATGATCAGAGACTGCAGACATAATACAGGAGATGGTCAGAGACTGCAGACATAATACAGGAGATGATCAGAGACTGCAGACATAGTACAGGAGATGATCAGAGACTGCAGACATAGTACAGGAGATGATCAGAGACTGCAGACATGATACAGGAGATGATCAGAGACTGCAGACATAATACAGGAGATGATCAGAGACTGCAGACATAGTACAGGAGACGATCAGAGACTGCAGACATAGTACAGGAGATGATCAGAGACTGCAGACATAGTACAGGAGATCAATGCAGCCTCACCATGGCCCTTGAGATGCAGCCTCCCAAAACACCCCTGCCCATTGCAATGAATGGGCAGCGCTTCCAAAGCCCTGCAACACAGGGGGATTTTACCCCCCTTCTTTGGGGTTAGAAGCGCCCCGCTATCGGCCGAAAAGCACCGCCTAAACTTGTTACTAATGTAACGTTATCATATCAGGATTTATAAAATATGCCTTGTTTTGGAGTTGTAATAACAGGACATTTTCAGATCAGATGAAGCCGGACTCCAAATGTGGATCGTTACAAAACAGCTTTATGGTGACCAATCTCAGCAAGCAAATGCCATCCGTGGGCACAAACCCAACCTAACACGCCGGCAAATTCAGCCTCATGAACCATCTAAGGAAGCCTCTCTGTTCCCTCTGGTTTATTTATTTATTTATTTATTTTGGGGGGGGGGGGTGAATTCAGAATGCACATGTGAAAATTTTAAAGTTAACCAACATCGTAAATTCATATTTTGGACAACCCAAGTACTTACCGCTGCTGCAATACCGGAATTATCAATATGCCTTCTGGTCAAAGTCATCAAAGAAAAGATGAAGAACAGACCACAGCCGATGGCGGTCCGAAAGAAATCCTAAAATAGGAAGAATAAATAAAAAAAAAAAAGCATTACTATCTGACTTTGGGGTGTGCATTATTAATGCTCTATTGGCACCGTCATTTCTGTTTTTAGCCACTAGGTGGGGCTGTATGCTCTCTTTAGTGAGTTTTATGCAGTTTTATCTGTAATTGCCTTGTTGTTTTCTACTGTTTTGTACATTACAACTTTGCATTGTTTTGTGAGTGTTTAAGGAACATGAATGCTTGAATATGTTCAAATAAAACTTTCCTCCGATTTAAAAAAAAACAACAAAAAAAAAAACAGAAAATGTTTCTTCGGTAAATAGATCATTAATAGACTGTACAGCCAATTTCTGTATTCACATAGAGCAGAGCATTCAGAGTCCCCATCAGAACACCCCCTCTATTACATCAGGGTCCCCATCAGAGTCTCCCCTTACATCAGGGTCCCCATTAGAGTCTCCCCTTACATCAGGGTCCCCATCAGAGTCTCCCCTTACATCAGGGTCCCCATCAGAGTCTCCCCTACCATCAGGGTTCCCATTAGAGTCTCCCCCTTACATCAGGGTCCCCGTTAGAGTCTCCCCCTTACATCAGGGTCCCCATCAGAGTCTCCCCTTACATCAGGGTCCCCATCAGAGTCTCCCCTTACATCAGGGTCCCCATCAGAGTCTCCCCTTACATCAGGGTCCCCATCAGAGTCTGCCCTACCACCAGGGTCCCCATCAGAGTCTCCCCTACCATCAGGGTCCCCATCAGAGTCCCCCCTTACATCAGGGTCCCCATCAGAGTCTCCCCTTACATCAGGGTCCCCATCAGAGTCTCCCCTTACATCAGGGTCCCCATCAGAGTCTCCCCTTACATCAGAGAACCCTTTACACCCCACAGTCTTCATCATAGTCTCCATATCACAAATAAGGAAACCGGCAAGTAGGCGCCACTCACCGTCCAGCCCCAGTGCACATGGGGGAATTCCAGGTCATACTTTGTAGCGAAGATCAGGAAAAGAATGAGGCAATATATGAATTCTGTGATGGAGAAGCCCATGTACCCCGGAGTCCACGAGGCGGCGAAACACACCGTGATCACCAGGCACAGCACCTGCCGAGACAAAACCACGTGCAATTCTAGGTTATTGACCCGGAGGCCTTTTTCTTTTTTTTTTTTATGTGTCTCTAATAATGCTGGTATGTTATTTTTACTTAACTGTCTGTAGACCTGTCCACATTACAATGCTTTATTATCTCCCTTGTCTTACCCAAAATTATGACCCTCTGAACTTTAGTGCCCTCTTGCTAGTCTGTTTGTGAATTAAGAATTTTGCCCTATTAACCAGCCAAGCTTTATAACCTCTTGATTGCTAATTGAAATCCGCCCACACCCTACCCCTATCAGTATATATTTAAGCTTCTCTTGGAGGAAGCATTTGCAGGGGGTACACATTTGCAACTTGGCTCCTTCTCAAAGTGGCGATTTCTACAAGTGAAATGCACTTCTGACTCTGCACTTCATCGAAGGCACAAAGCGAAAGGACACAAGATAAACACTTTGATAACCAGCACACAGACATCAGGTGAACTTGTTTACTCCTTTAGCTCTTTTTCCTTGGAACATGCTTTCCCTACCAACTGCTTTTGACAACTCTGTCCTCCATCCTTAAACTATCTCTCCTTCACCCCTCTTCTCCCCCCCACAGCATATATATATATCACCCTCACTCCTGTCCTGTCCTTATTACTGCACCCACCAACTCCTGTTAATTCTAAATCCACATACACTAAAAATCTCCAAGACCCTGTGGCATGTCACTTCATATAAATCCCACTCCCATATTACCTCCCTCACCCTCTTGCTTCTCCTAACCTCTGGAGATATATCCCCAAACCCTGGGCCTCCATCATTTAACTGTACCCCACGCGCCCATCACCCTGCACCCCCTGGCAGCAGCCACCGCAATCAACACAATTCAATTCCCATTTCTATTCTTCCCAAATCCAGACTCCCTTTCTCCTGTGCCCTTTGGAACTTGCGCTCTGTCTGCAACAAGCTCACCTCTCTCTACATGACCTCTTTATTGCCAACTCATTTAACCTACTCGCCATTACCAAAACCTGGCTCCACGAATCCGACACTGCATCTTCTGCTGCCCTATCCCAATGTGGTCTTCTCTGGACTCACTCCCCCAGATCCTGCGGACGTAAGGGAGGAGGTGTCGGAATCCTGCTAGCCCCACATAGCACCTTTCAGGTTCTTCAGCCACCTCCCTCTCTGTCACTCTCCTCTTTCGAAGCACACTGTATTCGCCTTTTCTCTCCAATTTCTCTAAGGATAGCTGTGATCTACAGGCCCCCTGGACCAGTATCAACCTTTCTTGAAGACTTCTCTGCTTGGCTACCCTACTTTCTTTCTTCTGAAATCCCCACTATCATTCTCGGGGACTTCAACATCCCTATTAATACTAACACTCCTTCCACTTCCAAACTTCTCAGCCTAACAACCTCCTTTGACCTGAAGCAGTGGATACATGCTCCAACTCACTCAGAAGGCAATATCATTGACCTCGTGTTCTCTCGCCTTTGCACTCCATGCAACCTCTCTAACTATCCATCTCCTCTCTCTGATCACCACCTTATTAGTTTCACTCTCTCCCTCTTCTTCACCTCCTCTCCCTCCAACCACCTTAAAGTTACCCGCAGAAACCTACGTCATCTCAACCCTTCTCTTCTCTACTCTGCCAACAACAACCTCTACGACAAAATCTCTCCCCTATCCTGCACCAACCTAGCCACTTCTGTGTACAACGCTTCACTTCTAGCCTCACTGAACTCACTTGCCCCCCTCACTACACACAGAATCAAGCCCAGACCCCTTCAACCTTGGCAAACAGATGATACTAGAAGTCTTAAAAAACGTAGTCGTGCTCTGGAGCGCCTGTGGCGTAAGACTAAGTCCCAGAGAGATTTCTACCAATATAAATCTGCCCTCCAAAAATACAACTCCAGCCTCCTCTCTGCCAAGCAGACCTATTTTACCACTCTCATTAGCAACTTATCATCCTGTCCCCGTCAACTCTTCTCCACCTTCAACTCTCTACTTTGTCCTCCACCGCCTCCACCCGCCAACTCACTCACTGCACAGGAGATCGCCAATCACTTCAAACAGAAGATTGATACTATTCGCGCTGAGATCTCTACTGTGCCGACACCCTCCACGCTTTACACTTCATGCCCACAGGCACAATCATTATTTCCCTCTTTCAACCCCACCACTACAGACGAAGTTGCTAAACTACTTGCTAATGTCCACCTTACCACCTGCCCTCTGGATCCTGTTCCCTCACAAATGCTACGTTCACCCTCTGGCCCTATACTACACTCTCTAACCCACATCTTCAATCTCTCCCTCTCGTCTGGCATCTTCCCTAACTCTCTAAAACATGCACTTGTCAGACCCATACTTAAAAAGCCCTCACTGGACCCATCCAATCTTAGCAACCTACGCCCCATCTCCTTGCTCCCCTTCTTATCCAAACTCCTCGAACGTCTGGTCTACAACCGACTGAGCGTCCACCTCGCTGATAATGGCCTTCTCGATCCCCTTCAGTCTGGATTTCGTCCTCAACACTCCACAGAAACTGCTCTCCTAAAACTAACAAACGATCTACTAACGGCCAAAACCAATCGACACTATTCTGTACTCCTACTCCTGGACCTCTCTGCTGCCTTTGATACGGTTAACCACCCCCTCCTCTTTAAAAAACTACACGCCTTTGGTCTCCGTGACTGTACAATTCGCTGGTTCTCTTCCTACTTATCCAACCGCACCTTTAGCGTTTCTTATAGCTCTACTTCCTCCTCTCCTCTTCCTTTCTCTGTTGGGGTCCCTCAGGGTTCTGTTCTTGGACCTCTACTATTTTCAATCTACACTGCCTCCCTGGGTCAACTGATAGCCTCCCATGGCTTCCAATACCACCTCTACGCCGATGACACCCAAATCTATTTCTCTACCCCTCAGCTCACTCCCTCTGTCTCCTCACGTATCAGTAATTTACTCTCAGATATATCAGTCTGGATGTCTCACCACTTCCTTAAGCTCAATCTAGCCAAAACCGAACTTCTAATTTTCCCTCCCCCATGTGCCCCTTCCCCTGATCTCTCTGTCAAAATCGATGGCACGACTATAAGCCCATCCCCACATGCCAAGGTTCTAGGTGTAGTCCTAGACTCTGAACTCTCCTTCAAGCAACACATACAATCACTGTCCAAATCCTGCCGCCTCAACCTCCGCAACATCTCCAAAATACGCCCCTTTCTAACCAATGACACAACAAAGCTCTTAATTCACTCGCTGGTCATCTCTCGCCTTGACTACTGCAACTCCCTTCTCATTGGCTTACCTCTACATAGTCTATCACCTCTTCAATCCATTATGAATGCCGCTGCCAGACTCATCCACCTTACCAGTCGCTCGGTGTCTGCCACTCCTCTATGTCAATCCCTCCACTGGCATCCACTCAGCCAAAGAATTAAATTCAAAATTCTAACAACTACGTACAAAGCCATCCACAATTTCGCCCCCAGCTACATCACTTGCTTAGTCTCTAAATACCAACCTACTCGCTCTCTTCGTTCCTCTCAAGACCTCCTGCTCTCTAGCTCCCTTGTCACCTCCTCCCATGCTCGCCTCCAGGCCTTTTCCAAAGCCTCTCCAATCCTATGGAACTCCTTACCCCAATCTGTCCGCTTATCTCCTACTTTATTAGCTTTCAGAAGATCCCTGAAAACACTTCTCTTCAGAGAAGCCTATCCTACCCACACCTAACAACTGTACTTTTTTTTTCCCCCCCCCATCAGCTCATCCCCCACAGTTATTACCTTTTGTCTCCACTTGACCCTCCCTTCTAGATTGTAAGCTCTAACGAGCAGGGCCCTCTGATCCCTCCTGTATTGATTTGTATTGTAAGTGTACTGTCTGCCCCATGTTGTAAAGCTGTTGGCGCTATATAAATCCTGTATAATAATAATAATAATAATAATCCTGATTATATATACACACAATAGCAAAGCTCCCAACTGTCCCGGATTTCGAGGGACTGTCCCAGATTTCGAGGGACTATCCCTGATTTAGAACAAATCTGTCCCTCATTCGTCTCTCATTTTGGTCTGATCTATAGAGTTATGTATGTAGTACACTTTTTTATCTTTCAAAAAGTGTTTCTCAGCGCTAAACCTTTCATCTAAATTTCTAAATTGCTGCATTTGCAAATGTCAAAAGCCAATATAAAAGAACAGTAGTGGTAAAAAAAAAATGCACTTAGGGGTTTAACTAATTTTTTTTTTGGTACAATTCTCCTTTAAGGGGGCGTGGCAGGGTGTGTGTCCTACGCTTACACACTTTTGCTAATAGGTGTCCTTCGATCCCATCTCAAAAAGTTGGGAGGTATGTACAGTCATCCTACTGGGAGTGGTCACTGTGACGAATGCGAACGTGTCTAGATCCCTGCCCTCCTCGCTAACTCGCGACAAAGGCTCACACCACGCTGTCACTTACGCAAAAACGCCACTCTCAGCTGCGCCCAGCACTAAGATTTTCCAGCCCCCCCCCCTCCCGCCGCCCTCCGGTGCTTCTACTGACTCACCTCTGCGATCGGTGAGTCGGAGAACGGATCCGCCGGCGCCGGATGTCCACCATAGAGATTTCCGGCGGACCAGATGGTCGCCGCGAACGTTAGAGCGAGAGCAATAATTCCAGCCCTAGACCTCCTCTGTAACTCAAAACATGTAAGCAGTAAAAAATTTTTAAAGCATCACCTACTGGGATTTTTAAATACCGAGCTCATCGATCGAACTCCGATCAACCCTCGGACATTAATTGCAAGTATTCTTCCTCCCCAATTCTACCTTATTTCTTTGTGGCTGTATATTGTCTTTATCTCTTTCAAACCTCTTTTTTTTCTGTTGTGAAGGAATGTGATGTAGATAATAATAATAATCTGAAAATGTCTATTTTCTTATGTGTATACATATTTTTCTCCTTACTCATTATATAAGTATTACAGGTTTGCTCTGTTCCTATATTTTCTCAACACGGCGGGTACACCCTACAGTCCCACACATCAGTAGAACGCGGAACTGAAGATAAAACCAAGGACAGCCAAACCTCGTTATGAAGATTCTCCACCTTCTTTTCTATCTTAACCAATGATGAATAAATCAGAAGTGGAAGAAGTAACCATGCTGTGAGCGTGTCTCAGAGTGTTTACTTTTAATATGCATGCATATCCACACTTTCCAATTAGAGACAGCAGCAGATAACCTTTGAGCTCGATTGAAGCTCTTAATCTTATCCTTAACAGCTGGTGCCGAAACCCGGGAGCTTCAGGCTACAGTCGAAGCCAGACCGCGATAACAATTCAAGCGGCTAAACTGATAAGATAACAGAGGGGGTCTTTGCGCAGCCCTAACAGTACGGTAAGTTTTTTTATATTCTTACCACTGTACGACTTTCTTATCTTTCGGTTGACCGCTGGATTCTGACGGTATGCTGAGACTGTCTTAGAGGCAGGAATCATTACCTCGCCTGAGGCTGTTTTAACGAACCTGCCGATGGGTTTCTGCTGTATGTATTTGTTCACTGTCTGCCATTCTTTGGGCTACGAAACTCAGCAGACTGAAAGTGCTACATGTGCGTATGTGTGTTCTCACCTCCAGACGAGCTGTCGGCCTCTGGGATGAGATGTTTCCTTGTAGCAGACGGTTATAGACGGTTACTCAAGGTTTGTAGGACCTCTGAGGGTTCTCAGCTGCTGGCTTTGCAGTATGAAAGTTGTCACGGAACGTCCCTCACTCCGCTTGAGTGCTTCCGTCAGTATACCGCTTCCTAAGTTCTGGAACACAAGCCCAATGGATCTGGCTATAGGAACCCCCAAGAACTAGACAACACCAGTCTTGGAGTACTTCAGCACTAACTCTTTATTTGAGATCTCACACACATTTATACACCAGGATGACTCAAAGCTAACCTAATTAACATGAGCTAATTTACTATTAAATTTACCCAGACCAGATGACTCAGAGACATGACACAGTAGTATAAACACAATAGCTGGAGCTAATTACAATTAACAATACAAACAACAATCTCCCCCCCCCCTCCTCAGCCTATTTATCAACAGTTCGTTTCCTAGCCAGTCCTGGAGGCTAATGTGATCAGCTCACTCAATTAACATGTTGAGTTCAGAATCAACCAAACCAATAATAGTCTCTACAAACATCCTGGGAGATATTGTGGACAAATATTACTGTCCCATTTTAAGTAGTCCAAGATATATTTTCTCACTCACCCTGTGCCAGGATGGCACAGGGTGACTTAGACATAAGATGTATTCTGAGTTCCACGGGCCCTCCCGTCACAAAAGTGCCACAGAAGTCTCACCCCCAGACGAGCTGTCGGCCTCTGGGATGAGATGTTTCCTTGTAGCAGATGGTTACTCAAGGTTTGTAGGACCTCTGAGGGTTCTCAGCTGCTGGCTTTGCAGTATGAAAGTGTTACAGAAGTCTCACCCCCAGACGAGGTGTCGGCCTCTGGGGGTAGAGGTGTAACAATGTCTATAAACGGTGGTTAAAGGGGAGTTGTCTGCCCCTGTGGTTTATCTTAGCCTGCTGAAATTTTGCAGTTCGAAGAGTGGCAGGTGTAATGTCCTGTCCTGAGTGCATTTGTGGTTTACTGTTTGCTATACACGAGAGGGGTTGGGGACTGGTGAAAGTCAGAGAAAGTGGTTACCCGAAGACCCGTTGCTCCCCCAATACCCCTGAATTGTTTGTACTGAGATTAACTGTACATTACAGGGTTATAGCAGACAGTAGCAGCTAGGAGCGCAGCCTTATGTGCCCCCACCCAAGGAATTTGTTGATAAGGAGCAGTGAGAAAGAATATTAACCCATTAGTTGTACGTATTCTCCTCTCAAGCCGTTAGCTGAGAAACAGAGAGAGAAAGGAATGTGATATTGTGAAGAATGTGATATTGTGAAGAGGGGAGAAGATGTTGAAATAGTTAACAAAGTTGAACGAAGTGGCAAAAGTTATGTTGCTAAAGAAACAGGGAGAAAAATCCTGTGTGATAAAGAAAATTGGATAAAGGAAGTTAAGAAAGATGGCGATTGTACTATATTATGTATCACAGAGTTGATGATATGTGAACCACCGCGCTATGTTGGAACTTGAAACAAAAGGAGGGGAGGGACAGCACTGCCCTCCGCCTAACAACCACTCCCTTCTCACCACCCCAGCCCAAGCACAACCCACTGTGACAACTCAGCCCGGTGGCCATCTTAGTGCACCCATGCCTTCACTTCTTGCCCAGCCCAGTGCACTTCCTGCCGGCGGCCATCTTGGTACACCCAGTAGGCTCAAAGACAGCCTATAGCTAGTCCTTCCTGTTTTAAACCAGGATGGTTCATACCACACACCTGTCTTCCCCAATACGGAAGCATCACATTCACAGGCCAGATATGTTAATGATGAAGAAGCATCTGAGTGGGAAGACCAACAACAGGCAGCAAGGCCACCCGCTGATTTAATCCCCAATCCGGCTCCGGACTCACAGTTCCGAGAGGATCTCAAACACATGCTGGCAACCGTAAGGAACAGTGCCCCTTGCCAGCCCCCGCCCCAACAACAGTCTCGGTTACCAGAAGGGGCACCAGTGATGTATGTCGCTTTTACTCCATCACAAACAGCGGCCTTAGTGACAAGTCTACCTGACCCAGAGAAGCAGCCAATTCCCTTCTACCACAGGATAGTGCAGATACAAGAAACTTACTCAGCTGCCTGGAGAGACTTGATCAGCCTATGCCAAATCAGAGCAGGACATGTCTTTTGGCCAGTCATGCAGACGGCCTTCAATGATGCCTGCCTGACAAATGCCACTTCTTACACCTCAGGCGTGGAGTTCTGTGCACAACTCCACGACTGGGCAAAGGAGAGATTGACGGATCAGACCACCACAATCCAAGATATTACCCAAGATAAAGGGGAGTCTGAAGAAGTATCATGCTAGACTCATACAGGCCTTTGATGATCAGAACTTCTCCCACTATGAAAAGACACACACACGTTTCCTGCGTGGGAGTGGATGGGGTGCCCCACTCCAGTCCACTTGCTGAGCCACTCCAAGTGGGGACATTTCCTGATTTGCTTACCAGATTCGTGGTGTCCTCTACATGTCCCCTTGAATCTACTAGGAGCTGATGTGTTGTCCAGACTACAGGCCTCAATCATGTACACGCCTGAAGGGGGAATGAAGTTACCTACTCCCCTATCTTTAGAAGACTTATCTGTTTTGTGTTCTCTGCCTTTCCTGATGACACTTCATGAAGCAATAACTTCAAGTTCAATACTGCATGAAGTACTTGACAGAATCCCTAAGTGCCTATGGTCCATAGGACCGCAAGACAACGGTCAAAGGTGCCACCAGTTTCAGTCAAGCTAAAAGAGGGCGTATCGTTGCTCCAGAAACCACAATACCCCCTAAAGTGAGCCCAACCTGCAGCTATTTCGAAGTATGTCAAGGCCCTCATGTCAAATGGAGCCCTGATAGCCCGTACATCTCCATGCAATACACCTCTGTTCTCTAGGAAGAAGAGAACCCCTAAAAGAGAACCAGGTACCTGTGCTGTGGATGCCTTTGACTGCAAAGTACCTCACAGTGGTGGACCTTGCAAACGCTTTCTTCAGTGTCCACCCTCACCCCTCCTGCTGGTACCTTTTTGCATTCATCCACGGAAAGAAACGGCAACATACCTAAACAGTTGTGCCGCAAGGGGCACAGAACTTTCCAAGCCAGTTTGTAAAAGCTATGGCTATCATCCTTGACACGTGACAAGAGGAACACCCGGAAGTGATTGTCTTCCAATATGTTGATGATCTTCTCCTTTGTGCGGCTGATTTACCCCCTGTTGAAGTCACCTCAGAAAGCCTGTTGTGCTATCTTCCCAACCAGGGTTGCAAAGCCTCAAAGCCCAAATTGCAGCGGTGCTCAACACCTGTCATTTTCTTTGGACACTGTTTGTCCTATGGGACAAGACAGCTCACTGAAGGCAGGGTGAGAGTCATCTCTGACATCCCACTGCCACAAGGCCAGAAATCCCTTCATGCCTTCCTTGGACTAATTTCCTAGTGCGGAGCATGGATTCTAGAAGCAAACCACGTATCTCCCCCGTGAGTGAAATACCCCTGCAGAATTCAGAATTCAGACCTAACAATTTATGTTTGCTGAAGATCGTGGCAAATACCGCACAGGACACGCGGTCACCACTGAAAACACACTTCTACAAGCTGAAGCCTTACCACCGGTGATGTCTGCACAGGAGGCAGAGCTGCAAGTGTTTACTACAGCATGTAAATGGGCAGAGGGAAAAAGAGCCAACGTTCATATGGACTCAAGATATGCTTTCAGCATTGCCCATGATTATGGTGTTATCTAGGACAGAGGATTCCCGACGGCTGCAGGAACACCTGTGAAAACTTGATGGATGCCTTGCTGCTTCCAACCCAAGTGACTATTCTGAGTAAAAGCACACGACAAAATGAACTCAAAGGAAGCTCGAGGGAATCATCTAGCCAATTCAGCTGCCAAACAGACAGCCAGTTGTCCACGGGAAGTGGACAGCAGGGTGGTAGAAGAAGACCACCCCGTGCTTACCTTACAGACTCTCCCAGTGGACAGAGTTTATCTAAAAGATCTACAGGAAACAGCAAGTCCGGATGAGAAGGAAAGCTGGAAACGGAGAGGAGCAACTCTCAGAAATGGACTATTCGAGTGCAACAAGAAGCCTTGTCTACCCAGAAGTATGTACCCAGCCGTGGTGCAATGGGCACATGAAGCTGCACACTTGAAAAAGACTTTTATGAACTCTCTTATCAACAAGTGTTGCACCAAGAGTTACTCCACTGACCGACAACTTCTGCAGATCATGCATGATCTGCACCAAATGTAACCCAGGACGCACAGAAAAAAACACAGAAGAAGCACCTGGCAAAAGCCCTATACCCCCATTCTAGAGGATGCAAATTGATCATTCTCAAGTGCCAAGAAGTGGCAGATTCGAATACGCCCTAGTGGAAGTGGTCACGACTGCCAGGACCACAACTAAGAAACTACTGAGTGAGATAGTATGTAGATTTGGGGTCCCAGAGGTGATATTGATAGATCAGGGCCCAGCCTTAACAGCAACCCTTACAAAGAGATTTGGGCAGCACTGGGGGTTCAGTTGGCACTACACACCCCATACCACCCTCAAAGTAGCGGGAAGGTAGAAAGGATGAATGGGACACTAAAAAAAAAAACAGGATGTTAAAGATGGCCCAAGAGACTAACATGAGTTGGCCAGACAGTTTGCCCATTGCCCTGTTCAGTGTCAGACACCCCCCCGGGGGAAACATGCCCTATCCCCTTGGTTCAGCCCCCAGACTTGGTTGTTATTCTCCACAACAGTAATGCCCTTTACACACGATCGGATTTTCTGATGGAAAATATGCAATAGGACCTTGTTGTCGGAAATTCCGACCGTGTGTGGGCTCCATCACACATTTTCCATCAGATTTTCCGACACACAAAGTTTGACAACAAAATCCGTTGTCGGAAATTCCGATCGTGTGTACACAAATCCGACGGACAAAGTGCCACGCATGCTCAAAATAAATAAAGAGATGAAAGCTATTGGCCACTGCCCCGTCTATAGTCCCGACGTACGTGTTTTACTTCACCGCGTTTAGAACGATCGGATTTTCCGACAACTTTGTGTGACCGTGTGTATGCAAGACAAGTTTGAGCCAACATCCGTCGGGAAAAAATCCTAGGATTTTGTTGTCGGAATGTCCGAACAAAGTCCGACCGTGTGTACGGGGCATTACAGTTGCAGTCTGATGTGTTGACTAATTATGTAACCACATTATCACGAGAATTAACCCAAATGCATGTCCAGGTGTTTTCTTCCATTCCAGATCCTGAATTAGATACGGGAACACACCAACTACTGTCTGGAGATCCTTGAGCCAAGTTATGATGGTCCATTCCAAGTTTTGCTGACCACAGTCACCTCAGTCAAGTTGGCCGGGAAGAACACCTGAATGCACGCTTATCACTGCAGGAGAGCGTGTTTTCGGGGTGCTGCATATCCTTTTTCTGTTTGATCTGGGGGAGGGGGCCAGGAGGTGGCCATCACAAAAATGATAACATAATTACGTTTTGGTATAACTCTTCAGGTACACATGTGACCACCTTTACCTTAGATTACTGTGACATAGTATCTTGTCCGTTTGACCCTTCATGGCAATGTCATTGGTACAGTGACATCCCGGACGGTAAGGATATATATGTATGCCAAGTTGTATATATAAAAATACTGTCAAAAACAACCGTGTGCAAGCAGCTAGCACATACAAGTGATCTAATCCTGTGAATAAAACATATAAAGAAAAGTGCGGCGCTAACAACTATAAAAATAATCAATATCCATATTCATATCCTGCAATGAATAGTATAACCCCCTTAAGGAGATACAGCAGGCTCTGGCTGACTTGCTGCAGCTTGTAGCATACAATGTGAAAAGCTCACATTCTGCAGTGGAATCAGAGTAAGCAATACTAGTAGAGGACAGAGGCCTGTACACCTGTGCAAGAGTAAGTGCCGGTTCACACAGGGGCGACTTGCAGGGCCGGACTGGGAATAAAAACCAGCCCTGGAAATAATTTCATACCAGCCCCATAGCATTATTATACCAGCCCAACCGCATAACGTCGTTATTTTCTTGTTCACAAAAGGGAAAACCATGCATTTTAGAGCACATTTGAAGAGTGTATTATATATAGATAAGAGAGACATGGAATTTACAAACAGCAGCAATTTTTTTCAAGGCAAAAATCATGGCATTTAATGGCACATTTTTTATTGACACTGCAAAAAAAAGGTGCCGTAAATGGCAGTTTTCAGTGCAAATATCAATATTTAAGCTATAAACTGCTATTAGCTATGTGTTAAGTTAAACAAAAGTCAAACACCATATTTCTCCATTTACATGAAAGTCAGATTAATATAATCCAACACAGAGTTCCCCCATATATCAGGAGGATTCCCCTTTACAGTGCAAGGGAACTCTGATATAAAGGGGAACATTGCAGATCATGATCTAAGCGGGAACTCTGATATAAAAGGGGGGCACTGGTGACCAGAGACCCCACTTATATCAGAGTCCTCTGCATTCCTCTTTACATCAGAGTTCTCACTTGCACTGTAAGGTGGAATCCTGCAGACTATGATGTAAAGGGGAACTCTGGGAATGTGGGGAGGACTCTGGTGACCAGAGACCACCTTCTGCAGAAAGAAAACACTAAAGTAAGGGGGTTTACTGATATAAGGGGTAAACCTTTTTATCAGTGCCCCCTTACAATATTGCATTGACCCCCCCCCCCTCTCAGGTAGGCCTGGCGGCGCTGTCACTGACCTCCTCTCAGGTGCACCTTGCAGGGCTCAGTCAGTCGGCTCCAGCTCGGTGGCTCTGGTTTTATCCCATAGTTTCCTCTCCACAGTCCATACACGTCTGACTTCTCCCATGACCCCTATCCCTGAGGCACTCCCACTGTTGACTCCACTCCAGACTGCAGACGTGATATAAGACAATAGATGGTCAGAGGCTGCCGATGGTACAGGGGAGGTCACAGGCTGCAGGGGGGGGGGGACAGGAGGTCAGAGGCTGCCGATGGTACAGGGGAGGTCAGAGGCTGCAGGGTGGGGGACAGGAGGTCAGAGGCTGCAGGGTGGGGGACAGGAGGTCAGAGGCTGCAGGGGGGGGGACAGGAGGTCAGAGGCTGCCGATGGTACAGGGGAGGTCAGAGGCTGCAGGGTGGGGGACAGGAGGTCAGAGGCTGAAGGGGGGGGACAGGAGGTCAGAGGCTGCAGGGGGGGGGACAGGAGGTCAGAGGCTGCCGATGGTACAGGGGAGGTCAGAGGCTGCCGATGGTACAGGGGAGGTCAGAGGCTGCCGATGGTACAGGGGAGGTCAGAGGCTGCCGATGGTACAGGGGAGGTCAGAGGCTGCCGATGGTACAGGGGAGGTCAGAGGCTGCCGATGGTACAGGGGAGATCAGAGGCTGCCGATGGTACAGGGGAGGTCAGAGGCTGCCGATGGTACAGGGGAGGTCACAGGCTGCCGATGGTACAGGGGAGGTCAGAGGCTGCGGAGGGGGGGTGACAGGAGGTCAGAGGCTGCGGGGGGGGGACAGGAGGTCAGAGGCTGCGGGGGGGGACAGGAGGTCAGAGGCTGCGGGGGGGGACAGGAGGTCAGAGGCTGCAGGGGGGGGACAGGAGGTCAGAGGCTGCAGGGGGGGGGACAGGAGGTCAGAGGCTGCAGGGGGGGGACAGGAGGTCAGAGGCTGCAGGGGGGGGACAGGAGGTCAGAGGCTGCAGGGGGGGGACAGGAGGTCAGAGGCTGCAGGGGGGGGACAGGAGGTCAGAGGCTGCAGGGGGGGGACAGGAGGTCAGAGGCTGCGGGGGGGGGACAGGAGGTCAGAGGCTGCGGGGGGGGGACAGGAGGTCAGAGGCTGCGGGGGGGGGACAGGAGGTCAGAGGCTGCAGGGGGGGACAGGAGGTCAGAGGCTGCAGGGGGGGGACAGGAGGTCAGAGGCTGCAGGGGGGGGACAGGAGGTCAGAGGCTGCAGGGGGGGGACAGGAGGTCAGAGGCTGCGGGGGGGGGGACAGGAGGTCAGAGGCTGTGGGGGGGGGGCAGGTGGTCAGAGGCTGCAGGGGGGGCAGGAGGTCAGAGGCTGCAGTGGGGGCAGGAGGTCAGAGGCTGCAGTGGGGGCAGGAGGTCAGAGGCTGCAGTGGGGGCAGGAGGTCAGAGGCTGCAGTGGGGGCAGGAGGTCAGAGGCTGCAGTGGGGGCAGGAGGTCAGAGGCTGCAGGGGGGGCAGGAGGTCAGAGGCTGCAGGGGGGGCGGGAGGAAGAGGCCACCAGCCGAAGAAGAGGCGAGCAGACGAGTACTCACGGCGGTACTTTTAAAAATGGCGCCGATCGGCGCCATCGTCACTGCGCATGCGCCCGCACTTCCGAGAATTGCCGAGTGTGTACGGACTTTCCCGAGCACGGCTAGCTCGGGAAAGCCCGTACACACTTTCGACAGTAGTGCTGGCGCATGCGCAGTTGCATGTAAGCCTGGCGGCCCCGCGGCCATGTTTCTTTCAGGCGCCGCTGCCCTCACAGCGGCACCAGGGGCAGCCAGACAGCTGGCCCACCGGGGGATTTCCCGGTATCCCGGTCGGCCAGTCCGCCAGTGGCGACTTGTCAGGCGACCTAGTCGCCTGACAAGTCGCCTCCCGTTCTGTACAATGGAACCGTTCTAATAGGAGCTACGCAAGTCGCTCCGACTTAGAAAAAGGTTCCTGTACTTCTTTTGGGGCGACTTGAGGCGACTTGCATAGACTTCTATACAGAAGTCGTTTTGCAAGTCGCCGTGGATGTCGTGTGCAAGTCGTGCCACCCCTGTGTGAACCGGGGCTAAAGTATCACGCTATGTACTCTCACGTTTTTTTCCATATATATACTATGGATGCCTGAGTGGATTTGTTTCCTTTGCCATAATTACTCGCAAGTACCCGGGTCATCTGGATTAACGTTCATGTTACACAGATACCACCGTGGATCCCCACAGTTACAAGCTAGATTGGCTCAGCGGGTATACACCCACCTGAGTCCAATCTTTCCGGTAAGCCCCCAATTTAAGTGGTGGTGGATCTTCTATCAACACATGTACAAGTCTTTTCACTTTTTTGGTGTTACCGTATATACTCGAGTATAAGTCGATCTGAGTATAAGTCGAGGCCCTAATTTACCACAAAAAAAATGGGAAAAACTTATTGACCCGAGTATAAGACGAGGGTGAGAAATGCGCAGCTACTGTAAGTGGAAAAGAGGGTCAGCAATGCCCATTTGCAGCCTCACTGTGCCCATTTGCAGCCATAGGTCCCCCGAACTTCAAACTCGGTAGTTAAGGGTTCCTAGATGCCCCCCCTAGCTGCAGCCAAAATTTGGGGTCTCTGAACCCAAAGGGTCCCAAAATGACATTGCTGCAGATGGGCAGAGTTGACCGAATTTAGGGCCCCGTATCTTGGGGCCACTTAGTGCTAAGAACCCCAAATTTGGTGTGCAAACCCAGTGGAACTATCACCATAAAATTTCCAAAGCTGGGGTACCTAGCACCAAGTGGCCCCGAGATACAGGGCCCCAAATATCGGTTCAGAAAATGTCAAGCACTTTTCTGCAGCAGAGAATGACATTTTCCGAACCGCATTTGGGGCCCGGTATCTCTGGGCCACTTAGTGCTAAGAACTCCATCTTTCGATATATTGTGGTACCAGTTCCACTGGGTTTGCACACCAAATATGGGGTTCCTAGCACCAAGTGGCCCAGAGATACTGGGCCACAAAGTCAGTTTGGAAAATGAAATTTTTTGATGCAGAAAAGTGCTTGACTCGAGTATAAGTCGAGGGGGGGCACTTTCAGCACAAAAAAAGTGCTGAAAAACTCGACTTATACTCGAGTATATACGGTATATACCTCCTAAGACTTTCACCCTTCAAGGATTATTTTATTTAAATATAAGTGTACCACAAAACACTTCTTGTATTATGGACTTAATGTGTTCTATTTAAAAGGTTCATTATACAACTTATACATTGGGTTATACTATTCATTGCAGGATATGAATATGGATATTGATTATTTTTATAGTTGTTAGCGCTGCACTTTTCTTTATATATTCTTTATATATATATGTATGCCACACAGACAGTTACTGGGGACAGAGTTGTGGTTCCGGGGGGGGGGGGGCAGTGGGTTGGAACACAGGGCCAGACTGGGTGACCCCAGAGTGCATTAGACAAGAAAGATGAAAATAGAAAGCCCCTGATAAGCAGAATTACTTTGCAGAAGACAGGTATTAAACCGGTCCAGTCCCTTGGTGTTGTGTATTGGATCTGTGGGAATTTGAAAATCAGGACCAGATTAGAGGGAATCTGGACCGGTGAATGTGCCCTTGCAAAGATCATTATGCCCCCCCCCCCTATATCCTAACCGAAGATACCCCTGATACATACACTGACCCAGCACACAGTCAGAGGAGGAAGCGAGCAGTTCTCTCCGGAAGCTTTGACCCTCATGTGTACATAGATGCCATAGGGGGGTCCCTGATGAATTTAAAGCCAAGGACCAGGTAAAAGCTGACAACGGTCAACAAGAATGTAGATTGGATTAACTACATATACTATAACCAACAGAGATTTGTAAATTACACTAAAGATGCCCTCCAGCTGACCAGTTAGCCACCCCCCCCCTCCCCCACACTTCCTATATGACATTCCAGAACCAGATTACCTTAGACATGGTGCTAGCTGGGAAAAGGAGGTGTTTGTAAAATCATAGGAAAAAACAGGAACCTGCTGCACCTACATTCCTGATGATACTGGGCCAAATGGTAAGGCTACTCTAGTTATAAAGAAATTAGAAGATCTGTCATTGGAGTTGAAGAGGAACTCAGGTATCACAGACCCATGGGGTCAATACTTTAGCATGATGAGTGGGTGGCAGAAGGTGCTCGCCCAGATAGGGGTAATGGCAGTGGCTTCGCTAGGGGGTGGCTTTTTGGGCTATAGCCCCGAATCTGGGGCCCATAGCCCGGAGTCTCTGCAGGGGTCCCCAAGGGGAGGGGAGGCTCTCTGGGCACCATAATGTAAGGGGGGCTCTCTGGGGACCCTGATGTAAGTGAGAGGCTTTCTGGGGACCCTGATGCAAGGGGGAGGCTCTCTGGGGACCCTGATGTAAGGGGGGGCTCTCTGGGGTCCTGATTTAAGGGGGGCTCTCTGGGGACCCTGATGTAAGGGGGGGCTCTCTGGGGACCCTGATTTAAGGGGGGCTCTCTGGGGACTCTGATGTAAGGAGGAGGCTCTCTGGGGACCCTGATGTAAGGGGGGGCTCTCTGGGGACCCTGATTTAAGGGGGGCTCTCTGGGGACCCTGATGTAAGGGGGAGGCTCTCTGGGGACCCTGATGTAAGGGGGGGCTCTCTGGGGACCCTGATATAAGGGGAGCTCCCTAGGGACCCTGATGTAAATGGGGGGCTCTCTGGGGATATATACACACACATATATTACTGTATATACATGTGTATGCCCACCCAAACGTATGACATTCTTTACTATGCTGCTATGGGCTTTAGCCCCAAATCTTTTGTAGACCTAGAAACGCCCCTGGGTAACGGTATTAATAATCCTGGTTCTTTTAGCCCTGATTGTATGCCGTAGTCTACGTTTCGTAAAAAAGGTTAATGAGCAAGGCTGTAGACAATAAACACACCTACTTTTCTCCACCAAGAAGAGGACCTCCTTATGATGGAAGATGACAAACCCTTCACTCCTCTACAGTCACTCCCTGTCCATAACCTCACAATCCTATATAGGGTTATAGGGATAGATAGCACCTGACTGCACCTCTCCAGCTGTATCGAGGAGGGAAGTGAACAAGTTGCTGCCCAATTCTATATACAGCCTAAAAGAGTTGCTGAGGAGAAGGGCCAGGCGAAAGTAGGACCTTTAGTATTAGGGACAGAAAAGAGAAAATAGTCATTTTAGGGGGGGATTGTGAAGGAATGTGATGTAGATAATAATAATAATCTGAAAATGTCTATTTCCTTATGTGTATACATATTTTTCTCCTTCCTTAGCAGAGAACCCTAGAGAATACAATGGCGGTCATTGCAACTTTTTATCTCGCGCGGTATTTGCAGCAATTTTTCAAACGCTCTTTTTAAAAAAAAAAAGAAAAACAGTTTCATGCTTTACAAAAAACAAAACAGTAAAGTTAGCCCAATGTTTTTGCATATTGTGAAAGATGAAGTTGCGCCGAGTAAATAGATACCTAACATGTCACGCTTCAAAATTGCACACGGTCGTGGAATGGCGCCAAACTTCTGTACTTAAAAATCCCCATAGGCGATGCTTTAAAACATTTTTACTGCTTACATGTTTTGAGTTACAGAGGAGGTCTAGGGACAAAATTATTGCTCTCGCTCTAACGTTCGCGGCGACACCCTGACATGTGTGGTTTCAACACCGTTTTCATATGTGGGCGGGACTTACGTATGTGTTCAATTCACGCGGGGACAGGGGCACTTTAAATTTTTTTTTTTTTATTGGTAATTTTACTTAAAAAAATGTAATTTGACACTTTAAAAAAAAAAAATTTTTTGATCACTTTTATTCCTATTACAAGAAATGTAATATGAATGCAGAGGCCGGGCGTGACGTCATAACATCACGCCTGGCCTCCGACGATCATAGAGACTTTGGCGACCATCTGATCCACCAGAAATCTCTATGGTGGACATACGGGGCCGGCGGATCCATTCTCCGACTCACCGATCGCAGCGGTGAGCCGGTAGAAGCACCGGAGGGGGGGGGCGTCCCCTCTCACTGCCCGTAAGAACGATCAAGCGGCTGACCCGCCTCTACGATCGTTCTTATGGTGTAGGGAATCGCCGGCTGAAAATATATATCTGAATGATGCCTCTAGCTGCTGTCATCATTCAGATATCACCCCACAAACCCAGGACGTCCCACGGTCAGCAAGTGGTTAAATTCACAAGGACTTTTTTTTTACCTCTACTATTCCTTTATATTGGCTTTTAAAATGTACAAAGGCAGCAATTTAGAAATTGGATGAAAGGTTTAGCGCTGGGAAACACTTTTTGAAAGATAAAAAGTGCATTTTATATACACCTATATAGATCAGACCAAAATGAGGGACAAATGAGGGGGGGAAAGAAGGACAGAGGGACATTGCTCCAAATCCGGGACAGTCCCTCGAAATCCGGGACGGTTGGGAGGTATGCGCGTGTCCAGTATGTGATATTGTTACAAACACCACCAGAGAATCGGAAGTATAAATCTTCCCTCCGTCCTTCCCTTCAGTCTGTACAGACTCCTCTCCTGGACTGAAATTAGAATAACAACCATTGAATCAGAGTCTGGAGGAGAGGAGAGTGGAGAAAGGGGGAGAAAGGAGAGAAGTGAGGAGAAGAAAGGAAAGGAGAGGGAGAAAGGAGAGAAGTGAGGAAAAGAAAGGAAATGAGAGGGAGAAAGGAGAGAAGTGAGGAGAAGAAAGGAAAGGAGAGGGAGAAAGGAGAGAAGTGAGGAAAAGAAAGGAAATGAGAGGGAGAAAGGAGAGAAGTGAGGAGAAGAAAGGAAAGGAGAGGGAGAAAGGAAAGGAGAGGGAGAAAGGAGAGAAGTGAGGAAAAGAAAGGAAATGAGAGGGAGAAAGGAGAGAAGTGAGGAGAAGAAAGGAAAGGAGAGGGAGAAAGGAAAGGAGAGGGAGAAAGGAAAGGAGAGAAGTGAGGAAAAGAAAGGAAATGAGAGGGAGAAAGGAGAGAAGTGAGGAGAAGAAAGGAAAGGAGAGGGAGAAAGGAAAGGAGAGGGAGAAAGGAGAGAAGTGAGGAAAAGAAAGGAAATGAGAGGGAGAAAGGAGAGAAGTGAGGAGAAGAAAGGAAAGGAGAGGGAGAAAGGACAGTGATAAGAAATATGCAAAGAATTACAAGTGATATAGATATTTGCCTTGTTCCTTATATGCTTTATTCCTAGCTAAAATGGCGCTGACTTATTGTTTATGCAATTTGCTTAGTTCCGACCAACACCTACAACAATATTTAAAGAACTAGCAAAAGTTTACCATATTAGGCCATATTGTGAAAGGGCACTGTTTTTGACAATAAAGCTGACGATGCATCATGAGTCACCAGTGTGCCTTAGCCAATGGTAGCTTGCCAAATACTGTTATAAAATGACATGTGTAAAAGGGTTCTGTGTGACTCTGCTGAAACTCCTTGCTGTGTACAGAGCTCACCCCTATGTATCGGTACATTTGTAATAAATCTGTCTTCTAATCAACATGACCGGAGTTGACTGATCAGTGAGAGAATGGAATTTTACCGACATCATGGTCCTTTCGAGCCGGAAGTAAGGATTAGGTGGTGGATCGAACGGTTCATTCCAAAATATCGGTGTGTATCAGACTCCCTCTCACTGAGACCTAGGTCCTCCCACTCAAGTTAAGTGGTAAAAAGAGGCTGGTCAGTTCCGGGATCCACACCTGACTTCTACTCCTGGACTTCTGATCCAGTCCTCCGAGTCTGTGAAAGGTAAGATAGATTTTTTTTCTTTTCTCTTCTACTTGAGGTGATTTGGGTTTTTTATTAAGTATTCTGGCACTGTAAGTTGATTATAAAAGACCTAAGTGACACAGGGGCCAAAGACAGAGGCACTTGGGGACGTTGCCTATGGTAAATAGACATAGCCCGCTGTCTGAGACAGATTACAAAAAATTTAAGGTACCGAAAGATGATAGATGATTGATAATGGTTGTGAATAGTGACTACACGTAATATGGATAGATTACAGAGAGTCACAGGGGCCATTTCAGGTTTTTTTCTAACTGAGTGGTGGTTGGGACAAAAAGGAAGTGAATGTACGAGCAGGAATCAATCTAACTTGATCAGAAACACTTCCCCCATAGATAAATTGTTTTTCTCTTTTTCTCTCGAGAGCAACATTTCCCGCACTGTTCCTTTTGCTGCATTTGTTAAATCATGAGACTAACTCTCGCTCTTTCCTCCTCATGTTTAACATTACTGCTAACTTTGTGTGGGGAGTCTTATATTTTTGCTTTTCTGTGATCCAAGGGTTGCTAGTCTGGTGGTTTACAGGTTGATGATCTGTCTGTCTGCAAACTTGTGGTTAAAAAAAAAAAACTGGACTCACTCACTCCCCCCCCCCCCCTCACAGACACCTAAGTGCACTTCCTCTTTTGTGTGAGTGTGTGTAAAAAAAAAAATTCTGATCAGAACGTTAAGAATACTGTTTGTTTTGACCAACTGTATTTTGTAGTAAATAAGGTAAAGGTATAAGTTGTTTTATATGTGTGTGTATGTATATATATATATATATATATATATATATATATATATATATATTTATTTCCTGTTTGGAGAGTTTGGACTTTGTTTGCTGTTTTATATAGATTTTGGCAAAGTTCGAGAGTAGAATTACCAGTCTTGTATTGTAAACTCAAGGGAAAAAAAATAGAGACATGGGGAATAGTTTCCCCATTAGAAGGAGAAAAGAAATCTATGCATAGCAAATAACCAAAATCTGTTAAATATTGTGCTAAGTGGGAAAGGAAGTTGGGATTCAATGGTAAACTAACTGTGAAAGGGTGTCAGGAGTTGGTGGATAAGCTAAAATTGTTAGGACCCAATGAAAAAAAAAGAAGTAAAAGATTAGAAATGGCGGAATAAGGAGAACAAAAAAGAGAGAAATGCCAAGCACAACTGCCCCTAGTGGACAAAGAGGCAGACCAAACGGTCAGCCCCTAACTATGACTGTTTTTAAACCATGGACTGAGAGTGACGTGCAGAAGGCTACCGAGCATATTAAACATCCTAAGTTTGGGGCCCCAGAAATCATTGAAAATATGGAAGGTCTGAGGAACAGTTATAGGCTAAACGGGGTCGAAGTGGAAAGGGCCTTAAGGAGGGTTCTAGGATCAGATTGGGCATCAGTAAAGGGAAATTGGGACCCCTGTGTAGCCACGGTGCCCCCTCAACAAAGAGGGGAACCACTGGCCCTTGATAGCAAAGATTAGACAGACAGATTGACTGCCTTCTATCAGAGATGCAATCTCCGATGGGTATAACGAACTGACTGGCAAAAGATTAATATGACTGTAAAGGAAGACAAGGAAAGTGTCAGTGATTAAATAAACTACGAGAAGTTTTTAAAGTGTTCTCTGGGCTCCCCAAAGCTGAGGATGTGAATGGTGCATATCAACAACAGCTAAGGATAGCTTTTGTTAACGGATTAAAACAGGATCATAAGGATTACATCGTTAAAAACTTGGTTACTTACCGAACTGCACCAGTTTTAGTTGTTTTGCGATATGT
Organism: Lithobates clamitans; assembly: GCA_037952925.1. NCBI lineage: Eukaryota > Metazoa > Chordata > Amphibia > Anura > Ranidae > Lithobates > Lithobates clamitans. The sequence continues at coordinate 146,820 of JBBGZY010002815.1, forward strand.
TAAGCATTCTGAGAAGTATTTGAAAGTGATGGAAAAAAATGTGAAAGTAAAGGTTTTTGTGCAAGGTGATGAAGGAGGACCCCCTTAAGAAGGAAGCAGAGGAGGGTATAGCCCCTGCAATAGAATAGTACAGGATTTTACAAGCTGCTAACCAGGCAGTTATACCAAGGGCATAAGGTAAATAAAACTAAACTCCAGTTGTGGCAACAGCAGGTCAAATACTTAGGGTATAATATTTCAAAAGAAGGTCGACACCTGGATGAGGAGAGAATTTGAGCCCTCCACCAGGTGCCGAAGCCAGAAACAAAGAAACAAATGACGTCTTTTTTGGGCATGACAAATTTTTGTAGAACATGGATTTCTGGGTATTCAATACTGACCGCGCCCCGTTGGTCCATACATTTGAGCCCAGCATGACACCTTTCCTGTATGACAATACTTTTGAGACAACCTCACTGAACAATATCGGAAAGTACCGTTATCTAACTCTGACATGACACTTTTTGTTGGTGGCTCCAGTACGAAAAATCCAGATGGCACAAGTGTAACTGGATATGCAGAAGTGACACAGGACAGAACAGGAAATCATAGAGATAGATCATACAGTCCTTACTGATATACAGCAGAATATATCCCCTGGGGAGAAACAATATCGGAAAACAAAAGGTTGCACAATAATAGATAACATCTACACATCACCTGAAGGAAAGCTGGTATTGCCAAAGTCCTTATTTAGGTATGCAGCAGTATTGACACATGGAGTAACTCATGTGTCAAACAGGGGGGTGACTGAGATGTTAAATAAGGTATGTACAGCCTATGGCTTCACAAACTACTAAAAAAAAACTTTTTGTTCTCAATGCATTATATGTGCAAGACACAATGCTCAGGGAGGCATAAAACCACGGAAAAAAGGGAAGTTCCCCACACCGCAACATCCATTCCAACACATTTGCATGGATTTTATTGAATTAGACAAATGTGAAAAGGAAGAAATATTGTTTGGAAATCATTGATGCATTGACCACATGGGTAGAGATATAGTGCTGACGCCTTAACAGTATCCAAAGCCTTACTAAAAGATATAATTCCACGATTTGGGATACCAGAGAAGATTTATAGCGATAATGGTCCACGTTTTGGAAATCAGATCATAAAACACCTAACAGAAGTGGTGGGTATAGAAGTAAAAGAACGACTGTGCACATCACCCTCAGTCAGCAGGGCTCGTAGAAAGACATAATGGGATATTAAAGAGCAAGCTAAAAAAGGCTATGGAAGAGACAGGGAAAAAATTGGATGTACTGTCTCCCACTAGCGATTTTAAGCATGCACATCACCCTCACTAAAGAGGGGCTGAGTCCATTTGAAATGATGTATGGTAGACCTTATAAAATACCTTTATTACCAAATGAAACCCACACAGAGGAAGGGGAGAGAACCTTAGCAGAATACATGTCAAGGTTATTAAAACAGAGACAAATTAACCAAGAGTGTTCCATTCTAGAAGATGAGCCCATAGGAGAAGACAAAGTACAAATCGGAGACTGGGTCCTCATCAAGGTGATCAGAAAGAAGCATTGGCGCTCCCCTAAGTGGGACGGGCCATATCAAGTACTCCTTACTACTCCCACTGCAGTAAGAATTGCTGAAAGGACTATCTGGATTCACCAATCCCACTGTAAAAAAGGTAAATATAGGCAGAGTAGGGACAGAGAGACTGAAGGAGGGGGAAAGTCCAAATACAAAGGGAGGCAGATAAAAGGTCTGCTTGTCTCAACCTTGGTGAAGAAAAGGCCCTATCTAGGCCCCCCTCACTTCAGATAGGATGGTAGGGATTTTGTTCCTCGTGGGAGCATTGGTGACTCTACGAGAGGCCTCTATACGGGGAGGTAGGAGACATGGGAGGATAGTGGAACCAATCAATTGGGAAGAGACAGGAAGAGCATTGAACCTCACCTTTGTTGAAGGAACCACCAGTACTATACAGGTGGATTTTTGCCAGATGACAGATTGTGGAGATAAGGTAGAAGCAAGTAAACTGACCTGGGCAGATAAATACGTGTGCTACCTGGCTGGAACTACCAGGTTTACTATTTGGGATTCAGTCACGTGGACAACTGCAGCCCAGGATTGGGGATATGAGATCCCAGCAGCGGGAGATTTAAAGAATAGATTAACCATAACTAAAGCGGCCCACTCTCCCTGTACAGAATCAAAGAATTGCAATATATCATTGATTTCCCTGAAGGACCCAAAACTAGAAGATCAGAGGTTATACCGTGTAGGAGCTTGGATATCAGGAACTGACCCTTTGGGAAAATTCTTCCTTGAAGTCAAAGCAAAGACTGAGACAAACAAGAAGAAAGAATTAGATAATGAGTACCGACTTAAAGTAGAGGTATTAGGATCCACAGTGAGATTCACCAATCTCACAGTGGAAGAAGCTATAACATTAGAAACAGGATACCAGGATAAGAATGAATGGCTTGAATGGTTAATCTTTACTGCAAACAGTGCCTTTTCCCTTAAATAACAATACAGATCCAGATGGTTTAGGGTGTATGCTAAAGCTATATCAAAAAACATAGAAACCTGACACCAACACTCCCTGTCACACATTAAGTTTATTGTTTCCCCAGGTTCAGAGACCTCAGATACCCCCTGCTGTCACGGCATACCCTGGCAACTTTACTTGTTTTGCACTTCTGGGGAATGAGAGTGGCACAGATTTGGGGTCTTTACCGGATGACTACTGCATGGAGAGGATTAACAAAATTGCAAAGGGAGAGGGTGACAACTGGGTTGAGCACGACACCCAGAGGGCGGACGTCTGGTGGTTATGCGAAGACAAGAGGCTCAGAGCGAGCATCCCAGCCAATTCCCGAGGGGATTGTGCCCTGGTACAGCTGGCAATGCCTCTGCGCTTACTGTCAGAGTCCCCTAGGAAGAAGGGTCACCGGAGGAGCAGAAGGGACACCTCTCCTGCGGGGGTCTTTTGACCCCCAGATCTATATAGATGAGATTGGGGTTCCGCGTGGAGTGCCGAGCGAGTTCAAAGCTAGGAATCAAGTGGCAGCTGGATTTGAGTCTCTTCTCTGGTGGGTGACAGTAAAAAAAAAAAAAGTTGACTGGATTAACTATATATATTATAACCAACAAAGGTCTGTAAACTACACCAGGGATGCAGTTAAGAGACTGACAGAGCAATTAGCCCCTACCTCTCTGACGGCATGGCAGAATAGGATGGCATTAGATATGATCCTAGCAGAAAGAGGAGGGGGTCTGTAAAATGTTTGGTGGTATGTGGTGCACCTTTTATTTCTAAGATTACAGCTCCTGGAGGAACTGTGAGGATTGACAGCTTTATTGAATGAATTAGCGGAAAACTCAGGTTCTGATGATCCATTCACAAATTGGCTTGAAGGTTGGTTTGGGAAATGGACTGGACTTGCCAAGGTCAAGGACTTGCTAAGGTCTGAAAACCCAGTTGTGGAACGGACCTGCACTGAAGTAATAAATTGAGGAATCAAATATAGATATCAGAGGAGGGAATGATAAGAAATATGCAAAGAATTACAAGTGATATCGATATTTGCCTTGTTCCTTATATGCTTTTTTCCTAGCTAAAATGGCGCTGACTTATTGTTTATGCAACCTGCTTAGTTCCGACCAACACCTACAACAATATTTAAAGAACTAGCAAAAGTTTACCATATTAGGCCATATTGTGAAAGGGCACTGTTTTTGACAATAAAGCTGATGATGCACCATGAGTCACCAGTGTGTCTTAGCCAATGGTAGCTTGACAAATACTGTTATAAAATGACATGTGTAAAAGGGTTCCTGTGTGACTCTGCTGAAACTCCTTGCTGTGCACAGAGCTCACCCCTATGTACCGGTACAATTGTAGTAAATCTGTCTTCTAATCAACATTATCGGAGTTGACTGATCAGTGAGAGAATGGAATTTTACCGACAGACAGATGTGAGGAGAAGAAAGGAAAGGAGAGGGAGAAAGAAGAGAAGTGAGGAGAGGAAAGGGAAGGAGAGGGAGAAAGGAGAAAAGTGGGGAGAAGAAAGGGAAGGGGAGGAAGAAAGGAGAGAAGTGGGGAGAAGAAAGGGAAGGAGAGGGAGAAAGGAGAGAAGTGAGAAGAAAGGGAAGGATAGGGAGAAAGGAGAGAAGTGGGGAGAAGAAAGGGAAGGAGAGGGAGAAAGGAGAGAAGTGAGGAGAAGAAAGGAAAGGAGAGGGAGAAAGGAGAGAAGTGAGGAGAAGAAAGGAAAGGAGAGGGAGAAAGGAGAGAAGTGAGGAGAAGAAAGGAAAGGAGAGGGAGAAAGGAGAGAAGTGAGGAGAAGAAAGGAAAGGAGAGGGAGAAAGGAGAGAAGTGAAGAGAAGAAAGGAAAGAAGTGAGGAGAAGAAAGGAAAGGAGAGAGAGAAAGGAGAAAAGTGAGGAGAAGAAAGGAAAGGAGAGGGAGAAAGGAGAGAAGTGAGGAGAAGAAAGGAGAGGGAGAAAGGAGAGAAGTGAGGAGAAGAAAGGAGAGGGAGAAAGGAGAGAAGTGAGGAGAAGAAAGGAAAGGTGAGGGAGAAAGGAGAGAAGTGAGGAGAAGAGGAGAAGAAAGTAAAGGAGAGGGAGAAAGGAGAGAAGTGAGGAGAAGAAAGGAAAGGTGAGGGAGAAAGGAGAGAAGTGAGGAGAAGAAAGGAAAGAAGTGAGGAGAAGAAAGGAAAGGAGAGGGAGAAAGGAGAGAAGTGAGGAGAAGAAAGGAAAGGAGAGGGAGAAAGGAGAGAAGTGAGGAGAAGAAAGGAAAGGAGAGGGAGAAAGGAGAGAAGTGAGGAGAAGAAAGGAAAGGAGAGGGAGAAAGGAGAGAAGTGAGGAGAAGAAAGGAGAGGGAGAAAGGGATGAAAAGTGAGGGAAGGAGAGAGGGATGAAAAGTGAGGGAAGGAGAGAGGGATGAGAGGAGAGGAAGGGGGGAGAGGGGAGGAGAGAAAAGAGGAGGAGAAAGGAGAGGATAGAGGGGTAAATAGAGGAGAAAAGAGAAAGATGAGAGGAGAGGAAAGAAGACAGAAAAGAGGAGAGGAGAGAAAATGAAAGGAGAAGACAGGAAAGAGGAGAGGGAAAGTGAGGCGGAGGAGTGGGGAGGGGAAGGAGGGGATGAAAGGAGAACAGTGGGGAAAGGAGAAAGATGAAAGGAGAAGAGAAGAGAAAAAGGAGAGAGAGAAGAGGAGAGGGGGAGGAGGGGAGGGAGGGGAGGAGGGGAGGGAGGAGAGGAGAGAGAAGAAAGAAGGGAGAAAAGAGAAAAGTGTGGAAAAGAAAGGAAATGAGGGAGGGGAGAAAGGGATGAAAGGAGAAGAAAGGAGGGATGAAAAGTGAGGGAAGGAGAGGAGGAGACAGGAGAGGAAGGGGGAGAGGAGAGCAGACAGGAAAGAAGAGATTTCGGTAGGCTGCGCACACTTATCCTAGGGTCACGGACGCCCGGGTGCAGAAATATTTCTGGCACCCCCACATGGGCGTGGTCATCTTACTAACTCCTCCCCTTTACAAATGTTTTTATGGCAACGAGTCCCGCTATAAGAAACTGATCCCCACCACTACTATTAAAAAATATACATAACAAAAATATCCCATAGTTTGTAGACTTTTGGGCAACCCAATCAATATACGCTAATCTGGGCTTGTTGTCCTCCACTAGTTGGGGGTGGGGGGGTGTCATATCCCCCAAAAGTGACAGGCTACAAATCCCAGCAAGAACGCCTCAGAGCTGAGGACGTGACCCCCCCCAAACCGCCCAACTAGTAGTGGAGGACAAGTCTCAACACAAGCCCCTGGGATTTAAGAATGTGATTCCTTCCAAAAAAGAGTTGAACGCCGGAATCTTCATAATAAAGGCAAGCCTGCCTAGAATTAACAACAGTAGACACATGTTGGGCATAAAGCCCGCTTGATCGGGATCGATAATTATTGCGTTCCAATAATCTACCAGCTGCCTCCCCTTCTGCCCATTTCAGTCATTTCTGAAAAAAAAAAAAATTTCTGGCCCTGTCTGCCAGCAATGAACTTAACCTGGTCTGCGAAGCCTCCGAGGAAAAGTATTCATACCCCTTGAAATTTCCCACATTTTGTCATGTTACAACCAAAAAAACGTAAATGTATTTTTTTGGGATTTTATGTGATAGACCAACACAAAGTGTCACATAATTGTGAAGTGGAAGGAAAATGATAAATGATACAAATAAATATGTGAAAAGTGTGGGGGAGGGGCATTTGCATTCAGCCCCCTTTACTCTGATACCCCTAACTAAAATCTAGTGGAACCAATTACCTTCAGAAGTCACCTAATTAGTAAATAGAGTCCACCTGTGTGTCATTTAATCTCAGTATAAATACAGCTGTTCTGTGAAGCCCTCAGAGGTTTGTTAGAGAACCTTAGTGAACAAACAGCATCATGAAGGCCAAGGAACACACCAGACAGGTCAGGGATAAAGTTGTGGAGAAGTATAAAGCAGGGTTAGGTTATAAAAAAAAACACCATCCCCACCGTGAAACATGGTGGTGGCAGCTTCATGTGGTGGGGATGGTTTTCTTCAGCAGGGACAGGGAAGCTGGTCAGAGATGATGGGAAGATGGATGGAGACAAATACAGGACAATCTTAGAAGAAAACCTGTTAGAGTCTACAAAAGACTTGAGACCGGGGCGGAGGTTCACCTTCCAGCAGGACAACGACCCGAAACATCCAGCCAGAGCTACAATGGAATGGTTTAGATCAAAGCATATTCATGTGTTAGAATGGCCCAGTCACAGTCTAGACCTAAATCACATTGAGAATCTGTGGCCAGACTTGAAAATTGCTGTTCACAGACGCTCTCCATCCAAGCTGACAGAGCTTGAGATATTCTACAAACAAGAATGGGCAAAAATGTCCCTCTCTAGATGTGCAAAGCTGGTAAAGACATCCCCAAAAAGACTTGTAGAGAAAGGGGGTTCTACAAAGTATTGACTCCGGGGGGCGCCATACAAATGTCCCCCCCCACACTTTTCACATATTTATTTGTATAATTTATCATTTTCCTTCCACTTCACAATTATGTGACACTTTGTGTTGGTCTATCACATAAAATCCCAATAAAATACATTTACGTTTTTTGGTTGTCACATGAGAAAATGTGGGAAATGTCAAGGGGGTATGAATACTTGTTCAGGGCACTGTATACATATAATATAGCAGGGACACTAGAGGCCGGGCCACCAAGTTGTGACCCACATAAGCCACTCCAGCATATTGATTGACGCTCGGTCACCAGTAGCACGTTCTAAGGAAGCGCAGAAGACACGTATGGGCAATAGTCGCCAGAATATTGGAAATTGCGCCAACAATACCATGTTTTACGGTGCTGCTCTTCACGCCATCTTCTAGCCGCCTTTAAATCTTTCATTTCGGCTATTTTATTCACATCGATCCACTGGCCCACCGTTGGGGGGGGGGGGGGGTGTTCAATTGAGCTTTGACAATAAAACCTGGAAGCTGATTTTGCACACAGCAGTTCTTGTAAATCAACCCCTAAATAATAAATGGGTAATAATGGAGGAAGACAAATAAAAGAATTAAATGAAGAACGGGTTTGTTTTTGGAGGAGAAAGTAAGAGGTGGTCCTGAGGTGGAAGGTGTGGAGATCTTACCGTCTCTGCTGCCATGATCTTCCCTTTGTTGGTTTGGAGGTAGGCGATGATTAGATTCATGCAATCATTATCTGGCTCGTGTCCCTCCGGTGCTTTGTCTACATCTGAGATCATGGCGGGGGGTAGGTAGTGGGGTGGCAGGGCAGTAGGTGAGGGCAGCTCAGGGGGCAGGATAGTCTATGTCCTCTTCTCCGTTTTCTAGCAGAAGTGAGGCAGATTACAGATCGTAAGAGGAAGTTCACAACATCCTTTGTATACACCTCCCTGTTTCAGTTTCTTCAGAATTACTGATTTTTTTTTTTTTTTACATAGTTAATTTGAAAAAATAAATTCCTTCCGGATTCCTCAGGAGGAGATCAGATATCACCAACAAGCTTGGCTATTATTGACCTACAAGTGTTGACATGCAGTTCTAATGTGAACATTTAGGAATGTGTCCGGCTCTTAAACAAAAAAAAATTCTAGAACCAGTTGTTGGAGGGAGTCTGTTCCCATTTTTCTTATCTCTTATGCCGCGGACACGCAACCGGACTTTCCGGCAGACTAGGTCCGACGGTCTTCCCGACGGACTTTCGGCAGACTTCCGACGGACTTTCCGAAAGAACGGACTTGCCCACACACGACCTGGATTTTCCGGCTGGCTAGGTCCGACGGTTTTCTCCGACGGACTTTCGGCGGACTTCCTGGACGAACGGACTTGCCCACACATGGACTAAAGTCCGTTCATCTTGAACGTGATGAGGTACGACGAGACTAGAAGAGGGAGTCAATCTCGCCACTTTTATCGGCGAGCTTGATACCTTGCGAGCCCCGTCGCGGGAGCCAGCGCGGAGCATATCAGGCCCATAGGTCTGGCATGGATTTTAAGGGGAACCCCCCTGCGCCAAAAAAAAAACGGCGTGGGGGTCCCCCCATGATCCATACCAGACCCTTATCTGCGCACGCAGCCCGGCCGGTCAGGAAAGGGGGTGGGGACGAGCGAGCGCCCCCCCCCGAACTGTACCAGGCCGCATGCCCTCAACATGGGGGGGGTGCTTTGGGGAAAGGGGGCGCCCTGCGGCCCCCCACCCCAAAGCACCTTGCCCCCATGTTGATGAGGACAAGGGCCCCTTCCCGACAACCCTGGCCTATCGGAATCCGGGAGCCCCCTTTAATAAGGGGGCCCCCAGATCCCGGCCCCCACCCTATGTGAATGAGTATGGGGTACATTGTACGCCTACCCATTCACCTGGGGGAAAAAAAGTGTCAATAAAAAAAACACACTACACAGGTTTTTAAAGTAATTTATTAGGCAGCTCCGGGGGTCTTCTTCCGACTTCGGGGGTCTCTTCCGACTTCTCCGCTCTCTTCTCTGCTCTTTCTGGCCTCTTCTGCCGGTGTCCGGTTCTTCTCCCGCTCTCCGGTTCTTCTGCCGGGCAGGGCCTCTATCCCAAGGTAAACAGGTAACACTAATCCCGGGCTGGTGTCCTAGAGACAGGGGAGGTGTCTCAGGGGGGATCAACGTTTCACTGGATAATGTGGGTAATCAGCAGGCTCTCCTAAGCCAATGATCTCAAACAAGTGGTCATATAGGACCCAAATAGCAAGCAAATGAAGCTTGTGACCTCAAACCCGGTCAGGGCCTCTATCCCAAGGTAAACAGGTAACTCTAATCCGGGGCTGGTGTCCTAGAGACAGGGGAGGTGTCTCAGGGGGATAGACGTTCCACTGGATAATGTGGATAATCAGCAGGCTCTCCTAAGCCAATGATCTCAAACAAGCGGTCATATAGGACCCAAATAGCAAGCAAATGAAGCTTGTGACCTCAAACCCGGTCAGGGCCTCTATCCCAAGGTAAACAGGTAACTCCAATCCCGGGCTGGTGTCCTAGAGACAGGGCAGGTGTCTCAGGGTGATCAATGTTCCACTGGGTAATGTGGGTAATCAGCAGGCTCTCCTAAGCCAAGGATCTCCAACAAGCGGTCTCCTCTGCTGCAACTTCCAGCAATGTCTTCTCTCTACTTGATAACAAGCTACTCCAAGAGACAATGGCTAAGACTCAGGAACATAACAAGGAGACATTTGACAGGAAGAGGAGAGGGGAGCTGGATCTGAAACCTGGAGATCAAGTCACGTGATGTGACGATACGCGTCAGGATTGGAGCACTGGGTACACTCACAGCCTGACGGCAGGAGACGAGCTCGGCGCTCGTGGATGTTTTATCCTATATACCATCACACATGTGAGTTTATTTTTTCAAGTTTCTTATTAATAAATCGGCTTAAACATACGGGATTATGCTATGTGTATTCTCTCTTCATGTTTACACCAATATCTACTGAGTCTATATCTGACAAACACCGGGGAGCAGGAGCGGACCGAAGATTCCACACTGAGGGCACATGAACTCGGCATTCGTGGATTGACGCCCATGCTCCTTTCAAAAAAGTGAGTGCATCACTTTTTGATCCGCTCCTGTCCCACTGTGTTTATCGCGGAATCACGCTATATATATATTTTCTGTGTTTCTCCATATGATCCCAACATCTACCACTGGGACTGTTCAAGCAACATATAGGAGATTTTCTCACCTTTGCATCAACCATCCTTACCTGTGATATGTGACCAGTATATGCTGTACACCTTACAGCAGTAAGGTGAGCTGCTTGCAGACACAGAGGAGTCTTCACTGACGATTGCATTTGGTACACGTGTGCTTCCTGGTGGTGGGATTGATCGTTTTTTGTGTCACACTGACTTTTTTTTTTCCATTTTTTTCTATATTACATGGACTTTTTGCCACTTTTTTATATTCTATTTCTTTTGGATTTATTATTGTGTGTTTTCATATGAGCCATCACTCAGTTTTATGTGGCACATGATTGGCATCAAGTCTGGCTGTCCACCTTGAATCTGAAGCTAGCGTGTCTATCCAAGAAATTGGGTCCTAAGTTTGTGGGTCCCCTTCCCAGTGACAAGGAAAATTAATAACGTGGCTTACGGATTAAAACTACCGGAATCATTTCGAATACACCCAGTTTTTCATGTGGCTCTACTTAAACCTTCAGTCCCGAAACCCCTTCTCTGACCGGAATGCCGGTCCTCCTGAGCCTGTGCTCATCGACGGTGAAGAGGAATTTGAGGTTGAATCAATGTTGGACTGCAGGAAGAGACGTAACCAAGTTCAGTGGTGAAATGAAAGGGATATGGCCCAGAGGAAAACTCTTGGGAACCAGAGACAAATATCCATGCCAAGAGACTGATACTGGCCTTTAAAAGATCTCAAGTTGGCCCACTTGGGCATCCATATCCCCCTTATGTATTTATACATGGAGATCATATCCCCCCTTATGTATTTATACATGGAGATCATATCCCCCCCTTATGTATTTATACATGGAGGTCATATCCGCCCTTTACTCAGTTCCTCTAATCTCTCCTCATAGCTGAGCTCCTCCAGGCCTCTTATCGGTTGGTTGGCCTTCTCTGCACTTTCTCCAGTTCTCTGATATTGAATGATGATGATGATGATGATGATGATGATGATATCTCTCTCTCTGGAGTCTATACCTCTTTATACAAGAAAGGATTTTGCTCACTTTGGAAACTGCAGTTTGGCATTACATGTTATTATTAAGTCTATGATCTACCAGAACCCCCCCCCCCAGATCCTTCTCCACCATTGATTTCCCCAACTGTTCTCCCCCTAGTATGTACGATGCATATTTTTAGACCCCCAAGTGCAGAACTTTACATTTCTCAACATTAAACTTTTAATCCCAAACTCTGTGTCATTTATAAATAGGTTAAAGGGTAAGGGTCCCAACACTGAACATTGGGGTACACCACTAAACATTGAGGAACACCACTAATAACACTGAAGCTTGGGGTACACCACTAACATTGAGCCTTGAGGTACATTAATAATAACATTGAACCTTGGGGTACACCACTAATAACACAGGACCTTGGGGTACACCACTAACACTGAACCTTGGGGTACACCACTAATAACACAGGACCTTGGGGTACACCACTAACACTGAACCTTGGGGTACACCACTAACACTGAGACTTGGGGTACACCACTAACACTGAGACTTGGGGTACACCACAAACACTGAGCCTTGGGGTACACCACTGAACATTGGGGTACATCATTAATAACACCGAGCCTTGGGGTCCACCACTGAACATTGGGGTACATCAATAACACTGAACCATGGGGTACATCAATAATAACACTGAGCCTTGGGGTACACCACTAACACTGAGCCTTGGGGTACACCACTAACACTGAGCCTTGGGGTACACCACTAACACTGAGCCTTGGGGTACACCACTAACACTGAGCCTTGGGGTACACCACTAACACTGAGCCTTGGGGTACACCACTGAACATTGGGGTACATCATTAATAACACCGAGCCTTGGGGTCCACCACTGAACTTTGGGGTACATCAATAACACTGAACCAGGGGGTACATCAATAATAACACTGAGCCTTGGGGTACACCACTAACACTGGACCTTGGGGTACACCACTAACACTGGGCCTTGGGGTACACCACTAACAACACTGAGCCTTGGGGTACACCATTGAACATTGGGGTACATCAAAATTTGTAATTGTTTGGTCCGGTTGGTGAGAACACCCTTTCTATAGACACCTCATCCCAATGAAGACAGATATATCAAAAAAGGGGAATAGGGGGATTTTTACGGTGTCAATTTACAAATACACAGTTAACTTACTGTAAGTAAAACATAATTTTTATTGACAAAACATGATTAAAAGAAGAGACAGACAAAGCATACTGTTGCTGAGCAGTATATGGTTATAAACATTTGGTGGTCAACATCGTGTATAGGTGAGTAATAGATGGCAGCAGGAGATATTGCACACTAGCCCGACATGTTTCGCTATTTTAGCTTCCTCAGGGGATGTGCAAGAGATTTATTTTACTGAGACCACTGGGTAAATAGAGGAAGACAAAGTTGTAACAGCAGTATGAAACAATGCAATGAAATTATACATACAGAGTGTTGCTTTAATTATGAACCTAGTTGAATAAAAGGGACTGGACACTTACCCTATACAATGATTGCACCCATGAACCACCTGGCCGGGCCCCTGACTTAGCCCCAAAGAAACTGGATCCAAGGGGGTCAATTTGGCAAGGCCATAGAGGGCTGAAGAGGGGGGAAGAAGGGGGGATTGGGGGGGGGGGGGGAGCACGCGTCTCCTGATAAGGAATAAATATATACTTACATTGAATTCTCTAGTGGTTTTAGTAATCTAATAGTCCATAGGAAAGATGGTATTTGGATGGTTCTAACCAGGGTCTGTGTAGACTTAACGGCAGAGGCAGACTAGGAAATGATTGAAAGGGGGTTTATTTTAATAAAGTATGAAGTATACTCTGTGGTGAATACAAATAAGATAGTGAATTTTGCTATGAAAAAGGTGCGAGTGTAATGTAGGGTTATGCTCAAGAACCAACAGTGATAATTGGGCCTGAGCAGGAAAATAAGAGCACAGGTGACGGGGAGCTCTCCGCGCCTAAAGGTCATAAGGCAGAAAAAGGTTTTTTTTTGCTCCAAATCCACACAGCTGATAGGAATGCCAATCTCAAGGATAAGGGTAGGAACACCAAACCGCGACAAGGTTAGATATAAGGCTACAGCCTCCGAATGAGAAAAAATTGGTGCGTCTTACCTCACAGAGATGGTCACGCAACAAGTGTCTCCCTCCGGCTCAGGCTGAACTGACAGCTTGATAAGCCGGTTTAAATCAACCCTCAAACCCTTGAGGGTTGATTTAAACCGGCTTATCAGGCTGTCAGTTCAGCCTGAGCCGGAGGGAGAATAAAATGTAAATGTAAGTATATATTTATTCCTTATCAGGAGACGCTTGCTTCGTCCCCCCCTTTTTCCCCCTCTTCCTTTACATCAAGTCATTTATTCAATAATGTAACTCTATGGTGATTTACTGTTTCCTAGTGTCTCCCTATCAGCCCTCTATGGCCTTGCCAAATTGACCCCCTTGGATCCGGTTTCTTTGGGGCTGAGTCAGGGGCCCGGCCAGGTGGTTCATGGGTGCAATCATTGTATAGGGTAAGTGTCCAGTCCCTTTTAGGCAACTAGGTTCATAATTAAATCAACACTCTGTATGTATAATTTCATTGCATTGTTTCATACTGCTGCTACAACTTTGTCTTTCTCTATTTACCCAGTGGTCTCAGTAAAATAAATCTCTTGCACATCCCCTGAGGAAGCTAAAATAGCGAAACATGTTGGGCTAGTGTGCAATATCTCCTGCTGCGATCTATTACTCACCTATACACGATGTTGACCACCAAATGTTTATAACCATATACTGCTCAGCAACAGTATGCTTTGTCTGTCTCTTCTTTTAATCATGTTTTATCAATAAAAATTATGTTTTACTTACAGTAAGTTAACTGTGTATTTGTATATTTGACACCGTAAAAATCCCCCTATTTCCCCTTTTTTGATATATTGGGGTACATCAATTATAACACTGAACCTTGGGGTACACCACTCATAACACTGGACCTTGGAGTACACCACTAACAACACTGGACCTTGAGGTACACCACTAACACTGAATCTTGGGGTACACCACTAACAACACAACCTTGGGGTACACCACTAATAACACAACCTTGGGGTACACCACTAATAACACAACCTTGGGGTACCCCACTAACAACACAACCTTGGGGTACACCACTAATAACACTGAACCTTGGCATACACAACTAACAACACTGAACATGGGGGTACACCACTAACACTGGACCTTGGGGTACACCACTAACAACACTGGACCTTGAGGTACACCACTAACACTGAATCTTGGGGTACACCACTAACACTGGACTTTGGGGTACACCACTAACACTGGACCTTGAGGTACACCACTAACACTGAATCTTGGGGTACACCACTAACACTGGACCTTGGGGTACACCACTAACAACACAATCTTGGGGTACACCACTAACAACACAACCTTGGGGTACACCACTAATAACACTGAACCTTGGCGTACACAACTAACAACACTGAACATGGGGGTAGACCACTAACACTGAGCCTTGGGGTACACCATTGAACATTGGGGTACATCAATAATAACACTGAACCATGGGGTACATCAATAATAAAACTGAACCTTGGGGTACACCGCTAACACTGAGCCTTGGGATACACCACTAATACCACTGGACCTAGGGGTACACCACTAACACTGAACCTTGAGGTACACCAATAATAACACTGGACCTAGGGGTACACCACTAACACTGAACCTTGAGGTACACCACTAACACTGAGCCTTGGGTTATCCCACTAACACTGAGCCTTGGGGTACACCATTGAAAATTGAGGTACATCAATAATAACACTGAACCACGGGGTACATCAATAACAACACTGAGCCTTGGGGTACACCATTGAACATTGGGGTACATCAATAATAACACTGAACCATGGGTTACATCAATAATAACACTGGACCTTGGGGTACACCACTAAAACTGAGCCTTGGGGTACACCACTAACACTGGACCTTGGGGTACACCACTAACAACACTGAGCCTTGGGGTACACCACTAACATTGGACCTTGGGGTACACCACTAACAACACTGAGCTTTGGGATACACCACTAATACCATTGAACCTTGGGGTATACCACTAACACTGGACCTTGGGGTACACCACTAACAACACTAAGCTATGGGATATACCATTGAACATTGGGGTACATCAATAACACTGAACCACGGGGTACATCACTAATAACACTGGACCTTGGGGTACAACACTAACACAACCTTGGGGTACACCACTGAACATTGGGGTGCATCAATAACAACACTGACCCTCAGGGTAATAACATGAACAGGTTTCCTATCTTTGTACCACTGTGAAAGTCGCTCGGTATCTGATGGTGATTACGGGTATAAGAATCTTTTTTCTGCAAAAAAAAAAAAAAAAAAGTCGATCTTCTGTGACGGCGTTTCCTGTTTTCTCACCATGTCCCACACAGTGCAACAGAGATCACATTCTTAGATGTACTCATTAAAAAGAAACCAGATGGCAGCCTCTCCAGTCGGCTCGACCGCAAGTCTACTGCTGAAAACCCACTTCTACACGCAACCAGCTTTCACCCCAAACCCCTCTTAGCATCCGTACCCCTATAGTCAATATCTTAGGGTGCGCAGAAATTGCTCAGATGAAGTTACTTTCAAAGAGGAGGCCAACAAGTTGAGAATAAGACTCCTCGAGAGAGAGAGAGGGTATTCTAACTCCAGTCTCAAAAAGGCCTTTAGAAAAACTATCAGACAGTCACGTAAAAATCCTCTTCCTCTGACGACACCTCTAGAATTATTACTACTTACACGACACAACACAAACAATTCAAGCGAATTCCGAATAGATACTGGCATTTACTTACCACAGATCCCTTACTGTCTCCATTTGTACCTGATACCCCAGCTGTTACATATAGAAGAGCTCCCTCCGTGGGCGACAGACTGGTCACCAGTGAATATAGATCCCATAGAGGTGACCCTTGTAAAACTTTGGGCACTTTCCCCTGGTGGAGGGTGCCCACATTGCCAATACATGGACAGACGCTATAATATATCTTTACCTAATGGACACCACTTTCGCTGTGGTAGATTTGCCGACGCGCGAATGCGGTTGTTATTACGTTGGGAAAACTATTCATGAGTTCTGGAAGAGAATATATCAGCATCTATCCACGATTCGCAAACGGGACCCTGAAGTACCCCATTGGCCGCCATATGGCCTCGGTACATCCAGACTCTATTCCCAGAATCCATTTTTCTGGGATTAGACCGTATTCATCTTCACTCTAGGGGAGGCGACTTCAATAAGCGCCTCCTCTAGTGTGAGCTACGATGGATATTCAATTTACAGGCCACCGTTTCACCCGGACTAAGGCTGGCCATACACTATTCAATTTTCCTGTTCAACTTTCCTTTAGATTTACCAAAACCATATAATAGGAGGTCAAACCTAAACACTTTCAATTTGGATGCAAGCAGGCAGGCCCTTGTACTACATAGTTGAAGGTAAATCTAAAGAAAATTGAACAGGAAAATTGTATGGTGTATGGCCAGCTTAAATGAGGCGTTCAATTTTCGCCCATTTCTTCCGGGTTTCACTTCTGGGGTCTGCGGACTCAATCTCTAATAGACAATTTTTGTATATTAACCAGGGGCGTCGCTAGGGGGTGGCTTTTGGGGCTATAGCCCTGAATCTGGGGCCAATAGCCCCGAGTCTCTGCAGGGGTCCTCAAGGGGAGGGGAGGGTCTCTGGGGACCCTGATGTAAGTGGGGGGCTCTCTGGGGACCGTTATGCAAGCAGGAGGCTCTCTGGGGACCCTGAATTGAAGGGGGAGGCTCTCTGAAGACCATAATTTAAGGGGGAGGCTCTCTGGGGACCCTAATGTATGGAGGGGGGGCTCTCTGGGAACCCTGATGTAAGTGGGGGCTCTCTGGGGACCCTGATGCAAGGGTGAGGCTCTCTGTGGACCCTGATGCAAGGGGGAGGCTCTCTGGGGACCCTGATGCAAAGGGGAGGCTCTCTGGAGACCATAATTTAAGGGGGGGCTCTCTGGGGACCCTAATGTATGGGGGGGCTCTCTGGGAACCCTGATGTAAGTGGGGGCTCTCTGGGGACCCTGATGCAAGGGGGAGGCTCTCTGGGGACCCTAATGTATGGGGGGGGCTCTCTGGGAACCCTGATGTAAGTGGGGGCTCTCTGGGGACCCTGATGCAAGGGTGAGGCTCTCTGTGGACCCTGATGCAAGGGGGAGGCTCTCTGGGGACCCTGATGCAAAGGGGAGGCTCTCTGGAGACCATAATTTAAGGGGGGGCTCTCTGGGGACCCTAATGTATGGGGGGGCTCTCTGGGAACCCTGATGTAAGTGGGGGCTCTCTGGGGACCCTGATGTAAGTGGGGGCTCTCTGGGGACCCTGATGCAAGGGTGAGGCTCTCTGTGGACCCTGATGCAAGGGGGAGGCTCTCTGGGGACCCTGATGCAAAGGGGAGGCTCTCTGGAGACCATAATTTAAGGGGGGGCTCTCTGGGGACCCTAATGTATGGGGGGCTCTCTGGGAACCCTGATGTAAGTGGGGGCTCTCTGGGGACCCTGATGCAAGGGGGAGGCTCTCTGGGGACCCTGATGCAAGGGGGGGGCTCTCTGGGGACCCTGATGTAAGGGGGGGGGCTCTCTGGGGACCCTGGTGTAAGGGCGGGGGCTCTCTGGGGACCCTGATGCAAGGGGGGGGGCTCTCTGGGGACCCTGATGTAAGGGGGGGGGGCTCTCTGGGGATATACACACACACACACAAAAATGTATATTACTGTATATACATGTGTATGTCCGCCCAAGCGTATGGCTTTCTTTACTACGCTGCTATGGGCTCTGGCCCCAGATCTTTTGTAGACCTAGCAACGCCCCTGATATTAACTATATAGTCTTTAATCCCTTTTTTTCATCCAGTCGATCCGTTTTTCATTGTCTATGTTTGCCACCTGTTTACAGGAATCTGTTGATTGTTGAACTTTTTTCATCTGACAATAACAACAAATTCCTTCTACAAGAATGATAAATAAATTTGTTGCTCTGTTATGAGGACCCCCATGGGATGTATGGGAACCTTTTGTACAAGAGGACATTTACATTCTTGGAAGGTATTTGTGTCCAATTCTACATTTATCCATTTTTCATTTCGTTCTATTCACTCGTTATTTTGTTTTGATGATTTTTTTGCTTGTACCACTGTCATATGTATTCTCTTGTCACAACATTTCTATTATCAATTTGTTATTCTCATATTTATTTTTTCACGTTTTTGCCATAGCATTGTTCTGTAATTTGAATTGTCCATTCAACATTCTGTACATTACATATATATATATGTACTTTGTATACAGATTTAAATTGCCCATGCTTCTTTTCTTTTTTATTCCCCTTTGCTTGTAAACTTGCCGGCCGTTTGTATCCATATACATTTTTTTTTTACCATCGGGTGGCCTCCTTAGCCCCGCCCTGGACTGCGTCGCTTGATGCGGACACCCGGCGGGTAGGCTCCAGTGGAGCGGGGCAGGCATTGGACACACCGTCCACTTCTCGCTCGACCGCATCCACTAGGAACCTCTATGCGCTCCAACGCCGTCCAAATCGATGTGCTCTGGGCGCTTCTCTTTCCGCCGGTGACGTGGGGACGCGTGATGTCATCGCGCACTTGGGGGGGCTGCAGCTTGATGTTCGCAGCATTGCATACTTCAATGGTAATACTCCACTTGCATATTGGCCATTACTTGGATGTGTTTTTTTATCCATCCATATACTTTTGTTAGTCAATGGAATGCTGTATTTTATTTTTGGATCAATCTTCAATTACTGCTTGGATGTGCTTTCTATCCTTGTATGTGGTTCCGTTAGCTATGAGAATTTCTTATTTCACCCATTACCAGACCAATCTAATTTTTCTTTTTTCATCATGACTCTTTCCACAGCGGTTACAATTCTTTGCCGCTGTGGTGCCAGGCGTCTCTTGTGAAAGCATTTTGCCCTCTGGCCCACGGGTGCACGGCTAAACACCATGCCGTATCTATGGACATACACAGCCGGCTTGTGCTTCCTTTTTTGTTTTTATATCTCCCTTGTCCAATGAGTTAATGGTTTATATGTACCGTATGTACTCGAGTATAAGTCGATCCGAGTATAAGTCGAGGCCCTAATTTACCACAAAAAAATGGAAAAACTTATTGACTCGAGTATAAGCCTAGGGTGAGAAATGCGCAGCTACTGTAAGTGGAAAAAGAGGGTCAACAATGCCCATTTGCAGCCTCACTGTGCCCATTTGCAGCCATAGGTTAAGGGTTCCTAGATGCCCCCTAGCTGCAGCCAACCCAAAGCGTCCCGAAATGACATTACTGCAGATGGACACAGTTGACCGACTTTGGGGCCCCGTATCTCGGGGGCCACTTAGTGCTAGGAACCCCAAATTTGCAAACCCAGTGGAACTAGCGCCATAAAATATCCAAATTTGGGGTTTCTAGCACCAAGTGGCCCCCGAGATACGGGGGCCCCAAAAATCGGTTCAGAAAATGTCAAGCACTTTTCTGCAGCAGAGAATGACATTTTCCAAACCGGTGCTAGGAACCCCAGCTTTGGATATATATTATGGTACCAGTTCCACTGGGTTTGCACACCAAATTTTGATTTTGGGGCCCCGTATCTGGAGGCCACTTGATGCTAGGAACCCCAGCTTTGGAAATGTTGTGGTACCAGTTCGACTGGGTTTGCACACAAAATTTGGGGTTGCTAGCACCAAGTGGCCCTGAGATACGGGGCCCCAGAGTTGGTTCAGAAAATGTCAAGCACTTTTCTGCAGCAGAATGACATTTTCCAAATTGATTTTGGGGCCCCATATCTCGGGGCCACTTAGTGCTAGGAACCCCAGCTTTGGATATGTTGTGGAACAAGTTCCACTGGGTTTGCACACCAAATTTGGGGTTGCTAGCACCAAGTGGCCCTGAGATACTGGGCCCCCAAATCAGTTCAGAAAATGTCAAGCACTTTTCTGCAGCAGAGAATGACATTTTCCAAACCGGTTTTGTGGCCCCATATCTCGGGGCCACTTAATGCTAGGAACCCCAGCTTTGAAAATGTTGTGGAACAAGTTCCACTGGGTTTGCACACCAAATTTGGGGTTGCTAGCACCAAGTGGCCCTGAGATACTGGGCCCCCAAATCAGTTCAGAAAATGTCAAGCACTTTTCTGCAGCAGAGAATGACATTTTCCAAACCGGTTTTGTGGCCCCGTATCTCGGGGCCACTTAGTGCTAGGAAACCCAGCTTTGGATATGTTGTGGAACCAGTTCTACTGGGTTTGCACACCAAATTTGGGGTTCCTAGCATTAAGTGGCCCTGAGATACGGGGCCCCAAATTTGGTTCAGAAAATGTCAAGCACTTTTCTGCAGCAGAGAATGACATTTTCCAAACCAAATTTGGGGCCCCGTATCTCAGGGCCACTTGGTGCTAGCTACCCAAAATTTAGTGTGCAAACCCAGAGGAACTAGCAATACAACATATTCAAAGCTGGGGTTCCTAGCACCAAGTGGCCCTGAGATACGGGGCCCCAAATTTGGTTCAGAAAATGTCAAGCACTTTTCTGCAGCAGAGAATGACATTTTCCAAACCAAATTTGGGGCCCCATATCTCGGGGCCACTTGATGCTAGGAACCCCAAATTTGGATATGTTGTGGTACCAGTTCCACTGGGATTGCACTCCAAATATGGGGTTCCTAGCACCAAGTGGCCCTGAGATACGGGGCCCCAAATTCAATTACAAAGTCCAAAGGGGCGTCCCTTGGATGCATTCTGCAAAAAAAAAAAGTCGATCTTCCGCGACGGCGTTTCCTGTCTTCTAACCACGATTTCTTTTTCACATTTTCTATGACACCTCCGGAGATTCCACCTAGAAATAAATAGGTCACAGACAAACCTTTCACTTTCCTTCTGCTTTCTTCTATTAAATTCAAAATTTTACTATAAAGAGAGTCCGATCGATCCTCGGACATTGCAGAGAGAGTTCAACAAACTATGTAGCAGATTTCTACTTTTTGTAGCTATAAAGAAAAATCGTTTTTTTTTATTTTTGTTTTGTTTATATTCTGCATACGTTGTTGTTAAACACAAAAAAAAAGTTTAATAAAAATTACCTGATTAAAAAAAAAAAAATTTAAATAAAAATATATTTTAATTTTTTTTTTTTTTGATTAGGTAAATATGAACAATCACAAATTTAAACTGACTAAAGCCCCCCATACACACTATTAGAATTTCTGCAGATTTTTGTCTTCAGATTCACTCTTCACCATCTCTGCCCCCCCCCCAATAAAAATGTTCATGTTTGCAGAACTCAATAACTCAAGCGGAGGTTTACACACAATGAGCTCAGCCCGAGCTTTCAATCAGATAAAGTGAGCCTCAGAGCAGGCAGTGCGGTCACTATAGCCAACAAGTAGCGCTCTGGGGATCCTTTATCATGTAATAACCATTTGCAAACCCAAGATTGTGTACATTATATTGCCAAAAGTATTGGGACGCCTGCCTTTTACACGCACATGAACTTTAATGGCCTCCCAGTCTTAGTCCGTAGGGTTCAATATTGAGTTGGCTCCACCCTTTGCAGCTATAACAGCTTCAACTCTTCTGGGAAGGCCGTCCACAAGGTTTAGGAGGGTGTCTATGGGAATGTTTGACCATTCTTCCAGAAGCGCATTTGTGAGGTCAGGCACTGATGTTGGACGAGAAGACCTGGGTCACAGTGTCCACTCTAATTCATCCCAAAGGTGTTCTATCAGGTTGAGGTCAGGACTGTCAAGTTCCTCCACCACAAACTCGCTCATCCATGTCCTTATGGACCTTGCTTTGTGCACTGGTGGGCAGTCATGTTGGAACAGGAAGGGGCCGTCCCCAAACTGTTCCCACAAAGTTGGGAGCATGAAATTGTCCAACATGTCTTGGTATGCCGACGTCTTAAGAGTTCCCTTCACTGGAACCAAGGGGCCAAGCTCAACCCCTGAAAAACAACCCCCACACCATAATCCCCCCTCCACCAAATGATATGGACCAGTGCACAAAGCAAGGTCCATAAAGACATGGATGAGCGAGTTTGGGGTGGAGGAACTTGACTGGCCTGCACAGAGTCCTGAACCCGACAGAACGCCTTTGGGATGAGACTGCGAGCCAGGCCTTCGCGTCCAACATCAGTGTCTGACCTCACAAATACTCTTCTGGAAGAACGGTCAAACATTCCCATAGACACCCTCCTAAACCTTGTGGACGGCCTTCCCAGAAGAGATGAAGCTGTTATAGCTGCAAAGGGCGGAGCCAACTCATTATTGAACCCTACGGACTAAGATGCCATTAAAGTTCACGTGCGTGTAAAGGCAGTCGTCCCGATACTTTTGGCAATATAGTGTACACAACCCTGGGTTTGCAAAACAGTTATTACATGATAAAGGATTCCCAGAGCACTACTTGTGGTATTATAGTGTCTCCCTTTCTCATAATGCATGGGCAGCACTTGAAAGCATTTTCTGCATTATCTTGCATTTGACGTGCGCTGCAATAGTCAGGGTAACGCCGTCCAGCATAAAAGATCCCTGCAAACTCTTCTGTATTTGAAGGTGTTCCATGTGCGCCATGAGTTGGGTAACTGCCGCCTCGTTGGCGCGCGGCTGAGTAATGCCAATAAGGGAAAAAGGATCTCTTGAGAAGCTTATCCTGAGAACGCTCATGTTCCTTCCAACAACCGTATGCAATAATTCCGATGCCCAATGATCAGTGCTCGACTCCGCGGGGGCGGGCCTGAAGTGTCCCCACCCCATTATTGAGATAAGACCTTTACACCCCGCATCCTATGACCGCGCTCCACTCCTCCCCTTCAGCCACTAGATGGCGCTGTGCCTTCAGCAAATATACCATCACCAGCACAACTAGAGGAGGACCTTGTGATAGAGATGCCGGGGATACCAGACTTTACATAAATGACCCTCCTTGCTTTCTTGGAGGGACTGGACTGAGTGATACAACAGCATTAAATACCGAGGTTATAGGGTTTGCCAGAAAAATAAAATATATATTTAAAATCATGGTCATGTGATGGAGGGGGGGGGGCGGAGACAAGACCAGCCACCCTGCACAAGGAGAGAGAAAGAGCAGAACTGTGGGAGGGATCCAGCAGGCTCCACCCACCACAGAAAACGACAGGAGAGGGGCGGAAACAAGACCAGTCATCCTGCAGAAGGAGAGGGAGTAGCAGTGCTTGGTCTGGTCTCCGCCCCCCTCCTGTAGTGGGTGGAGCCTGCTGGGTCCATCCATCTACTCTGCACGGGTAATGTACGGCACAGTGATGATGTCATTGCTACTTTCACAAGGAAATATAAAAAAATAAAAAAATAAAAAAATAACAATGAACATCAGCGCCATCTAGTGGCCATAATGCTAATAATTACAATGTCGCTGATGTTCATTGTATCCATCAGCCTTTTGGCCACTAGATGGCGCTGATGTTCACAGTAAGTATCATTATGGCCACTAGATGGCGCTGATGTTCACAGTAAGTATCATTATGGCCACTAGATGGCGCTGATGTTCACAGTAAGTATCATTATGGCCACTAGATGAAACTGATGATCATAGGAAATAGGTAGTATTATGGCCACTAGACGGCGCTGATGTTCCTTGTAAATAAATTGCATTATTGCCACTGGATAAAGCTAATGATCATAGTACAAGGAGTAGCAAAATGGCCACTAGATGGGCATAGGAAATAGGTAGCGTTGTGTGCCACTTGGTGGCGCTGATGTTCATTGTAAATAAAAGCATTATGGGCATTAGATCATAGAAAATAAATAAATACTGCTGCGATCATCAGCTCCATCTAGTGGCCATAATGATATTATTTACAATGAAGATCAGCTCCATCTAGTGGCCATAATGATATTATTTACAATGAAGATCAGCTCCATCTAGTGGCCATAATGATAATATTTACAATGAAGATCAGCTCCATCTAGTGGCCATAATGATAATATTTACAATGAAGATCAGCTCCATCTAGTGGCCATTCATGATAATATTTACAATGAAGATCAGCTCCATCTAGTGGCCATAGCGCTACTTAATTTCAAAGATCAGGAACTTGAGTCAAAAGAAAGAACATTCGTCCTGGACAGAAAATAGCGTAATGCCCCCCCCCTCTCCCCCCATTTTGCACAGAACAAATGTATTTGCAGTTTCACAAGGTCATTTTTTTATTTTTAACATAAATGACACCCCCATAAGGCTTTATTCACACCAGGAGCGCTGTGCCAACCCAAGAACAAGGCGGCCTGTTCTGTGGTTTCAGTTCACGCGCTGCGTTGGTGTGCGTTTAAAATTTTTTTTTTTTTTTTTTTAAAGTGTAGGACGTGTTGCATTTATTTATTTTTTTTGTGCAGCGCTGTACTGCATCGCAACATGAGGGATACATGAGGGTTGAAAAAAAAAAAAAAAAGGGGGGGGGGGGGAAAGAAAAGAGCAGCACTTCAATGGGTTTACCATTTTAAGGCGGTCACACCAGCGCCCGCTCGTTCTGCGCACATCACCGCCCGCCGTGTGAACGAGCCCCCAGGAAAACACGTTACTGCATTACGTGTAACACACAGACACCGTCCACTGTGGGGCGCAACGCTCCCTATGGCGCCCGCTTCCTCTTCCTCCGGGGAGGGCGGCTGCACAGGGTGGGGGGCAGAGGCTTGTAGCTTGTGTGAGACGTTGGGGGGGGGGGGCGCCTCCTGCTGGTCGGGCACGGAGTTAATTATTATTGGGGGGGGACTCTGCAAAAAAACAAATAATAGGTAGAGGTTAGATGGTCAGTCCAGGTAGAACCTTTCTTTTTTTTTTTTTTGCTCCAAACATTCCATTTACCCCATCCAGGTACCTCCACTATGTCTTCATTAATCTGCATATATTCAGTCTTCCCTGGTCTCTCCCCTATATATAATATATATATTTTTTTTTTTTGTATCTATTATATATTATTTTATTTACAATTGTTTTATTTTTATACTGTCTTTTTTTTTTATTACTCTGTCCCTTTCATTTTGTTTGCTTATTTTTTTGCTTATTTCAAATTATTTTTATTTTTTATTTATTTTTTTTACTATTTATTTTTATACTGTCTTTTTTTTTTTATTACTCTGTCCCTTTCATTTTTTTGCTGCTTAACTTTATTTCAAATTATTTTTATTTTTTATATATTTTTTTTACAATTTTTTATTTTTATACTGTCTTTTTTTTATTACTCTGTTCCTTTCATTATTTTTCCTGCTTAACTTTATTTCAAATTATTTTTATTTATTTTTTTTACAATTTTTTTATTTTTATACTGTCTTTTTTTTATTAATCTGTTCCTTTCATTTTTTTTCCTGCTTAACTTTATTTCAAATTATTTTTATTCTTTATTTTTTTTACAATTTTTAATTTGTATACTGTCTTTTTTTTTTATTACTCTGTTCCTTTCATTTTTTTTTCTGCTTAACTTTATTTCAAATTATTTTTATTCTTTATTTATTTTTTTTACAATTTTCAATTTTTATACTGTCTTTTTTTTTTTATTACTCTGTCCCTTTCATTTTGTTTGCTTATTTCAAATTATTTTTATATTTTATTTTATTTTTTTTTACTATTTATTTTTATACTGTCTTTTTTTTATTACTCTGTTCCTTTCATTTTTTTTCCTGCTTAACTTTATTTCAAATTATTTTTATTCTTTATTTTTTTTACAATTTTTAATTTGTATACTGTCTTTTTTTTTTATTACTCTGTTCCTTTCATTTTTTTTTCTGCTTAACTTTATTTCAAATTATTTTTATTCTTTATTTATTTTTTTTACAATTTTTAATTTGTATACTGTCTTTTTTTATTACTCTGTCCCTTTCATTTTTTTTCTGCTTAACTTTATTTCAAATTATTTTTATTCTTTATTTATTTTTTTTACAATTTTTAATTTTTATACTGTCTTTTTTTTTTTATTACTCTGTCCCTTTCATTTTGTTTGCTTATTTTTTTGCTTATTTCAAATTATTTTTATATTTTATTTTTTTTTTTTTACTATTTATTTTTATACTGTCTTTTTTTTTATTACTCTGTCCCTTTCATTTTTTTTCTGCTTAACTTTATTTCAAATTATTTTTATTTTTTATTTATTTTTTTTACAATTTTTTATTTTTATACTGTCTTTTTTTTATTACTCTGTTCCTTTCATTTTTTTTCTGCTTAACTTTATTTCAAATTATTTTTATTCTTTATTTATTTTTTTTACAATTTTTAATTTTTATACTGTCTTTTTTTTTTATTACTCTGTCCCTTTCATTTTGTTTGCTTATTTCAAATTATTTTTATATTTTATTTATTTTTTTTTTACTATTTATTTTTATACTGTCTTTTTTTTATTACTCTGTCCCTTTCATTTTTTTTCTGCTTAACTTTATTTCAAATTATTTTTATTTTTTATTTATTTTTTTTACAATTTTTTATTTTTATACTGTCTTTTTTTTATTACTCTGTCCCTTTCATTTTTTTTCCTGCTTAACTTTATTTCAAATTATTTTTATTCTTTATTTATTTTTTTTACAATTTTTAATTTTTATACTGTCTTTTTTTTTTTTATTACTCTGTCCCTTTCATTTTGTTTGCTTATTTTTTTGCTTATTTCAAATTATTTTTATATTTTATTTTTTTTTTTTTTACTATTTATTTTTATACTGTCTTTTTTTTTATTACTCTGTCCCTTTCATTTTTTTTCTGCTTAACTTTATTTCAAATTATTTTTATTTTTTATTTATTTTTTTTACAATTTTTTATTTTTATACTGTCTTTTTTTTATTACTCTGTTCCTTTCATTTTTTTTCTGCTTAACTTTATTTCAAATTATTTTTATTCTTTATTTTTTTTACAATTTTTAATTTGTATACTGTCTTTTTTTTTAATTACTCTGTTCCTTTCATTTTTTTTTCTGCTTAACTTTATTTCAAATTATTTTTATTCTTTATTTTTTTTACAATTTTTAATTTGTATACTGTCTTTTTTTTTATTACTCTGTCCCTTTCATTTTGTTTGCTTATTTTTTTGCTTATTTCAAATTATTTTTTATATTTTATTTATTTTTTTTACTATTTATTTTTATACTGTCTTTTTTTATTACTCTGTCCCTTTCATTTTTTTTCTACTTAACTTTATTTCAAATTATTTTTATTTTTTATTTATTTTTTTTTACAATGTTTTATTTTTATACTGTCTTTTTTTTATTACTCTGTCCCTTTCATTTTTTTTCTGCTTAACTTTATTTCAAATTATTTTTATTTTTTATTTATTTTTTTTTACAATTTTTTATTTTTATACTGTCTTTTTTTATTACTCTGTTTCTTTCATTTTTTTTCCAGCTTAACTATATTTCAAATTATTTTTATTCTTAATTTTTTTTACAATTTTTATTTGTATACTGTCTTTTTTTTTATTACTCTGTTCCTTTCATTTTTTTTCTGCTTAACTTTATTTCAAATTATTTTTATTCTTTATTTATTTTTTTTACAATTTTTAATTTTTATACTGTCTTTTTTTTTATTACTCTGTCCCTTTCATTTTGTTTGCTTATTTTTTTGCTTATTTCAAATTATTTTTTATATTTTATTTATTTTTTTTACTATTTATTTTTATACTGTCTTTTTTTATTACTCTGTCCCTTTCATTTTTTTTCTGCTTAACTTTATTTCAAATTATTTTTATTCTTTATTTTTTTTACAACGTTTTATTTTTATACTGTCTTTTTTTTATTACTCTGTCCCTTTCATTTTTTTTTTCTGCTTAACTTCATTTCAAATTATTTTTATCTGTTTTACAATTTTTTATTTTTATACTGTCCCTTTCATTTATTTTTTTTTGCTTAACCCTATTTCAAATTATTTTTATTTTGTATTTATTTTTTTTACAGTTTTATTTTTATACTGTCTTTTTTTTATTACTTTGTCCCTTTCATTTTTTTCTGCTTAACTTTATTTTAAATTATTTTTATTCTTTATTTTTTTTACAGTTTTTTATTTTTATACTGTCTTTTTTTTTATTACTCTGTCCCTTTCATTTTTTTTTTTTTGCTTAACTTTATTTCAAATTATTTTTTTTACAATTTTTTATTTTTAAACTGTCTCAAAACAGAGATCAGACGCTTTTTACAGGCCGGTAACGGTTACTTCGGTCCAAAAACAGGAAGCGATAAAATTCACGTTGCGTCCGGTCTCCTACCCTAGGGATGAAAAATCGGTGGAATTTCCGGTCCTCGCCCATCTCTATCTTAATCTGGCAGAACCGGCGGGTTCATTCCTGGGCTCCCTGGTTGGATGGGAGAGCCCAGGAAGGCAGCGCGAGGGGGAGGGGCATTACCGCAGCCAAAACGTAACCCATTCAAAGCGAAGGATTGGCTCGTGGTTTTGCGGCGAGGCATTCAGATATAAAAACGGCCATTTAGCTGTCAGTAACAGAGGGCGTCCAGGAGGCGGCAGTATCGCACCTGTGATTATAGGAATTTGTTTACAAACAAAGCTGCGGGGGGGGGGCAGGGACAGCTCAAGCGATTAGCTGTCCCGGGATAATAAAATGTGGACAATGCCTTTTTTTTTTGCTAGAAAATTACTTAGAACCCCAAAACATTATACATTTTTTTTTTAAGCAGAGGCCCTAGAGAATAAAATGGCGGTTGTAGCAATTTTTTTTATTAGGCGGTATTTGCGCAGCGGGTTTTCAAATGTAATTTAAAAAAAAAAAAAAAAAAAAAAAAAAACACTTCCAAATTAATTTTATTACACAAAAACACAATATAA
Organism: Lithobates clamitans; assembly: GCA_037952925.1. Classification (NCBI taxonomy): domain Eukaryota; kingdom Metazoa; phylum Chordata; class Amphibia; order Anura; family Ranidae; genus Lithobates; species Lithobates clamitans. The sequence continues at coordinate 175,973 of JBBGZY010002815.1, forward strand.
TACCCTAGAATACCGTCCCTTACCAGTGGCAGCCGGTGCGTTTGTCTTCCTCAGTTTAGGGAACGTGAGGAAAGCGTCATAAGCGAACACGATACCAGTCAGCAGCCCGATCACCTGAGAGCGACAAGAGGAGCGGTTAGTGTTCATATCCAGCATACGCTTTATTGGTGCACAGCACTGAGATCCTGGCTCTATTCCCTCTAGTGGTTGTCCTTTAATAAATGCCCCTCCCCCATCTTTTATGTATACGGTCAATGCGTGCCACTCCACAAACACCTTTTTCTCAACTGAGGTGCCCCCTGGTTACCTCAGGGGGTGCCGCCATTTCACAGCACCCCCGAGGAAAACAGGGGGCACCTCCCTACCTCTGTTGAGAAAAAGTGCTTGTGGAGTAGTGGTTCTGGAAAATACCTTATTCTGGCCACTAGGCGGAGCTGTGTCACACTTATGAACCCAGGCGGTGCACCCCCCCATTGAGAAAGGGTGCTTTAGACACACTGGAGGGGGCGGTGTGGATGAGTAAGGAGCAAGCGTCAGCCGAACTTGCAAAAGACTACAGAGCAAAATCTCACTTGCCAGAATGAATCCAGATCCAGAAATCCATGAAATTTTAAAGCTTCTGAGAGATTTTACTGATTTGGTTTACATCTACATCCATTTCGTCTACAGGTTAAATGTTAGAAAAAGAAAAAAAAAGGAAGAGTGGCTCTGGAAAATACCTAATTTTGGCCCCTAGATGGAGCTGAGGGTCATATTTATATACCATGATCTTCAGCTCCATCTAGTGGCCATAATTCTACTTATATACTATGATCATCAGCTCCATCTAGTGGCCGTAATTCTACTTATGCACTATGATCTTCAGCTCCATCTAGTGGCCATAATTCTACTTCTATACTATGATCATCAGCTCCATCTATTGGCCATTATGCTACTTATGTACTATGATCAACAGCTCCATCTAGTGGCTACTTATGTACTATGATCTTCAGCTCCATCTAGTGGCCATAATTCTACTTATGCACTATGATCTTCAGCTCCATCTAGTGGCCATAATTCTACTTATGCACTATGATCATCAGCTCCATCTAGTGGCCATAATTCTACTTATGCACTATGATCATTGGCTCCATCTAGTGGCCATAATTCTACTTATATACTATGATCATCAGCTCCATCTAGTGGCCATAATTCTACTTGTATACTATGATCTTCAGCTCCATCTAGTGGCCATAATTCTACTTATGCACTATGATCATCAGCTCCATCTAGTGGCCATAATTCTACTTATATACTATGATCATCAGCTCCATCTAGTGGCCATAATTCTACTTATATACTATGATCTTCAGCTCCATCTAGTGGCCATAATTCTACTTATGCACTATGATCATCAGCTCCATCTAGTGGCCATAATTCTACTTATATACTATGATCATCAGCTCCATCTAGTGGCCATAATTCTAATTATATACTATGATTTTCAGCTCCATCTAGTCGCCATAATTCTACTTATGCACTATGATCTTCAGCCCCATCTAGTGGCCATAATTTTACTTATGCACTATGATCATCAGCTCCATCTAGTGGCCATAATTTTACTTATGCACTATGATCATCAGCTCCATCTAGTGGCCATAATTCTACTTATATACTATGATCTTCAGCTCCATCTAGTGGCCATAATTCTACTTTTCCCCTAAGATCATCAGCTCCATCTAGTGGCCATAATTCTACTTATATACTATGATCTTCAGCTCCATCTAGTGGCCATAATTCTACTTTTCCCCTAAGATCATCAGCTCCATCTAGTGGCCATAATTCTACTTATGTACTATGATCTTCAGCTCCATCTAGTGGCCATAATTATACTTATATACTATGATCTTCAGCTCCATCTAGTGGCCATAATTCTACTTATGCACTATGATCATCAGCTCCATCTAGGGGCCATAATTCTACTTGTATACTATGATCATCAGCTCCATCTAGTGGCCATAATTCTACTTGTATACTATGATCTTCAGCTCCATCTAGTGGCCATAATTCTACTTATATACTATGATCTTCAGCTCCATCTAGTGGCCATAATTCTACTTGTATACTATGATCATCAGCTCCATCTAGTGGCCATAATTCTACTTATGCACTATGATCATCAGCTCCATCTAGTGGCCATAATTCTACTTATATACTATGATTTTCAGCTCCATCTAGTGGCCATAATGCTACTTATGTACTATGATTATCAGCTCCATCTAGTGGCCATAATGCTACCTTACTGAAGCGTTGAATAACGTTCAACTTGTAGAGGACATAGAAGAACATTCAATTTTGGCCCATAACGAACGTACGGCACAATTTTTTCACAGAACGAACTAACTGGACAAACATATGCAAAATTTTGATGAATAGACAAGTTCCTGAATGGGGGGGTGGGTGTTGTATGCCTGCAGATGGGTATTAGGCTAAAATAATAATGTCGGCATCACCAAAACACACCCCAATAAGATGACCACTGCAATTCCCTTTCACCCCCCTGGTAGTCTGCTACTCACCGATCCGGCTATCCCAGCCCCGTCACCGCCGCGGATTAGACATATTATGCAGAGGATGATGAAGAGACCACCGGCAACAGCTGCACGTATGAAATCCTAAACCCAAAAGAGAAAGAAAAAATTTGTGATTCCAAAATAGAACAATACAGATTATTACTTAAGGTCAACTTGGCTGGCTAATTTCCTGTCCTGGGTTAATGGCTCCACCCGGTAGTGAAGCCAGGAGATTGGGATGACGGAGTTTGAACCGGCAACTTTAATGAACCTTAGACCTGAACTAAAAAAAAAAAGTGAAGTTTTGCTTTGTTGTGCTGATCAATGTTCTCCTTGATGGAGAGAAAGCTGTACCTGAGGATTTGCAGTGCAAGGATCTCCCTGCTTCATTCATTCGGTGGGTCTTTGCTTCCCACCCCTATCACCACCCTATCAAATCACCAGGGGGGAGCAGTTCTGACATAAGGAAGCAAAACCCTGCTCTTCTACCAAGGTGGCCACCTCCACGCAGAGACCCAGTGCAGAACAAGGCTCTGTAGGTCAGTAACAGGGAAAGAATCAGTTGCAGGGAGACCACAAGCAGTACTGGTGGCAACATCCTACTACTGTGCCGCTCACTGTTCTCCTTGCTGGAGAGGAATGCTGTACCTGGGGATCTGCAGTGCAAGGACCTCCCTGCTTCTGCACATTTATTCTATGGATCTGTAATTCCTCCACCTCTATCATTACCCCACCAGTCATCAGATAACCAGTTATGAGGGGGCAGCTCTAATACAAGGAAGCAAAACCCTGCCTTTACCAAGATGGCCGCCTCCACACAGAGAAAGTGCAGAACAAGATATTGTAGGTCAGTGACAAGGAAAAGATCAGTTGCAGGGAGACCACAACCAATACTGGTGGCAACATCCTACTACTGTGCTGCTCACTGTTCTCTTTGCTGGAGAGGAAGCTGTACCCGAGGATCTGCAGTGGTTCTTCTTGTTGGAAAGGAAGCTGTACCCGAGGATCTGCATTGGTTCTCCTTGCTGGAGAGGAGGCTGTACCCGAGGATCTGCAGTGGTTCTCCTTACTAAAGAAGCTGTACCTGAGGACCTGCAATGGTTCTCCTTGGTGGAGGGGAAGCTGTATCTGAGGACCTTTAATAGTTCTCCTTACTAAAGAGGAAGCTGTACCTCAGGACCTGCAATGGGTTCTCCTTGCTGGAGGGGAAGCTGTACCTGAGGATCTGCAGTGGTTTTCCTTGCTGGAGGGGAAGCTGTACCTGAGGATCTGCAGTGGTTCTCCTTGTTGGAGGGGAAGCTGTACCTGAAGATCTGCAGTGCAAGGATCCCCCTACTTCTCATGTTGTAAAGCGCTGCGCAAACTGTTGGGGCTATATAAATCCTGTATAATAATAATACTTCTGCACATTCATTCTTTGGATCTGTAATTCTGCCACCTCTCTCATTACCCCACCAGTCATCAGATCACCAGTTAAGAGGGGGGCAGCAGCCCTGATACAGGGAAGCAAAACCCTGCCTCTACCAAGATGACCACCTCCACACAGAGACACGGTGCAGAACAAGGCATGGTAGGTCTATAATGGAGATCAGCTGCAGAAAGACCAGTAGTTAAAGGGCCACAAATTGCTGAAAAAAAACCCCACCACTGACCTACTTAAGACAAGTTGCTATGGTTGACCCCCTCCTGAACTTGCCAGCTGCTTGGCTGTCTGTGGCCCTAACCTGGAACAAGCAAGCAGCAAGTGAAGTCAGAAAAAAGTCAGATATATGTCTCAATATCTATATCTATCTATTAGGGTTGTCCCGATACCGATACTAGTATCGGTATCGGTACCGAGCATTTGCCCAAGTACTTGTACTCGGGCAAATGCTCCCGATGCTTCCGCCGATACCTGGAAGTCAGCTGTGATCGGCGCATGGAGGAGTTACAAGCTTCTCCCCCAGCGGCTTTCAGCGGCTTTAGTGACATACAGCGGTGATCAGTCACCGCTGACTGTCACTGCATCCTCCTCCATGCCCCCTCCTTTCCTCTGTCCCCCTCCGCTGCCCCCCTCCGTTCTGCTGTGTCTCTCCGCTGTCCCCTCCGTTCCCCTCTCCTTCTCTGTCTCCCTCCGCTGTCCCCCTCCGTTCCGCCGTCCTCCTCCTCCTTCCTTTGCGAATGGACAGAGTCAGCTGACTCTGTCTATTCACATAACTGAAACATTGTAACCTCCTGTGATTACGATGTGTCAGTTTATGAATGTAGAGGAGCCGCTGTCTTCTCTCCTTTCATTGTCAGTGCAGCTGAGGCTGCAGAGAAAGGGACTGGGGAATCTCTATCCTCTGTCTCTTTCTCTGTCTCAAGGGGGAGATATCAGAGGTCTGTTAAGACCCCTGATATCTCACCAAAGCCCCCCAACAGGGCTAATTAAAAAAAAAAAAAAAAAAAAAAAAAACACATATTGCAATAAAGAATAAAAAAAATATTATTGTAAAAAATAAAAATTGTAAATATTAAAAAAAAAAAAAAAAAAAACCACACACACACATACACCGTTCACCCCCTCCCCCCCCCCCCCCCCCCGAAAAAAAAGAAAGCACTGTTAAAAAACAAAAAACAAAAAAAAAACCACTGTCACGTGACATTAAAAAAAAAGTATCGGTAATCGGTATCGGCGAGTACTTGAAAAAAAGTATCGGTACTTGTACTCGGTCCTAAAAAAGTGGTATTGGGACAACCCTAATATATATATATACTCTAATACTACTACCACTAATAAGAATAACAACAGAAACTACTGCCACCACCCACAAAACAAGAACTACTATTACTACTAATATTAATAACAACAACCAAAACAAACTACTACTACTGTTGCTACTACTACTATTAATAAGAATAATAAAAACTACTACTACTACCACCACCAACAATAAAAACAAATACAACTACTGTTAGTACTACTACTACCACCACACACTATTGTTGCTACTACTACTATTAATAACAATAATAAAAACAAACAAACTACTACTACCACCAGGATGGATTTGATTTAAATCATAGTTTTTAAAGAGTAACTGTCATCTTTGTACCGCAGAGGATTCTCCTCTGACCCCGCTCTTGGCCCCTCCTCTGACCCCGCTCTTGGCTCCTCCTCTGACCCCGCTCTTGGCTCCTCCTCTGACCCCGCTCTTGGCTCCTCCTCTGACCCCGCTCTTGGCTCCTCCTCTGACCCCGCTCTTGGCCCCTCCTCTGACCCCGCTCTTGGCCCCTCCTCTGACCCCGCTCTTGGCCCCTCCTCTGACCCGCTCTTGGCCCCTCCTCTGACCCCGCTCTTGGCCCCTCCTCTGACCCCGCTCTTGGCCCCTCCTCTGACCCCGCTCTTGGCTCCACCTCTGACCCCGCTCTTGGCTCCACCTCTGACCCCGCTCTTGGCCCCTCCTCTGACCCCGCTCTTGGCCCCTCCTCTGACCCCGCTCTTGGCCCCTCCTCTGACCCCGCTCTTGGCTCCTCCTCTAACCCCGCTCTTGGCTCCTCCTCTTTCCCCGCTCTTGGCCCCTCCTCTGACCCCGCTCTTGGCCCCTCCTCTGACCCCGCTCTTGGCCCCTCCTCTGACCCCGCTCTTGGCTCCTCCTCTGACCCCGCTCTTGGCTCCTCCTCTGACCCCGCTCTTGGCCCCTCCTCTGACCCCGCTCTTGGCTCCTACTCTGACCCCGCTCTTGGCTCCTCATCTGACCCCGCTCTTGGCCCTTCCTCTGACCCCGCTCTTGGCCTCTCCTCTGACCCGCTGTTGGCCCCTCCTCTGAAATGCTGTTGGCCCCTCCTCTGACCCGCTGTTGACTCGACAGTCCCATTCACTTTAATGGGGCGGATGGTGATGCGGCAGTGACACAACAAGGTGGGGGGACGTGGCGGCGGCAGGTGATTGGACGCCCACTAACAGGTGCTGTCATGATGGGTCTGAAATGACAGGTGCTCTTTATATGTAAGGACTCATTCTTGCTGGTAGTTAGGAAATATTCTATATAAAAGATTCTATTTAGCGTAATAACCTGTCAGGTTAGTAAAACAGCGATATCAGAACCGATTCAATCATACAGTTTAGTGTACCGTATATACTCGAGTATAAGTTGACCCAAATATAAGCCGAGGCACCTAATGTTACCACAAAAAAACTGGGAAAACTCAGTGACCCGAGTATAAGATGAGGGTGAGAAATGCGCAGCTACTGTAAGTGGAAAAGAGGGTCAACAATGCCCAATTGCAGCATCACTGTGCCCATTTGCAGCCTCACTGTGCCCATTTGCAGCCATAGGTCCCCCGAACTTCGGTAGTTAAGGGTTCCTAGATGCCCCCCTAGCTGCAGCCAAAATTTGGGGTCTCTGGACCCAAAGGGTCCCGAAATGACATTGCTGCAGATGGACACAGTTGACCGACTTTGGGGGCCTGTATCTCAGGGCCACTTAGTGCTAGGAACCCCAAATTTGGTGTGCAAATCCAGTGGAACTATCACTTCAACATATCCGAACCTGGAGTTTCTAGCACCAAGTGGTCCCCGAGATACGGGGCCCCAAAGTCGGTTCGGAAAACGTCAAGCACTTTTCTGCAGCAGAGAATTACATTTTCCGAACCGAGTTTGGGGCCTAGTATCTCGAGGCCACTTGGTGCTAGGAACCCCATCTTTGGATATGTTGTAGTGCTAGTTCCACTGGGTTTGCACACCAAACTTTGGGGCCCCGTATCTTGGGGCCACTTAGTGCTTTGGATATGTTGTAGTTCTAGTTTCACTGGGTTTGCACACCAAATTTGGGGTTCCTAGCACCAAGTAGCCCCGAGACACGGGGCCCCAAAATCGGTCAACTGTGTCCATCTACAGCAATGTCATTTCGGGACCCTTTGGGTCCAGAGACCCCAAATTTTGGCTGCAGCTAGGGGGGGCATCTAGGAACCCTTAACTACTGAGCTTGAAGTTCGGGGGACCTATGGCTGCAAATGGGCACAGTGAGGCTGCAAATGGGCATTGTTGACCCTCTTTTCCACTTACAGTAGCTGCTCATTTCTCACCCTAGGCTTATACTCGAGTCAATAAGTTTTCCCAGTTTTTTTGTGGTAAAATTAGGTGCCTCGGCTTATATTCGGGTCGGCTTATACTCGAGTATATACGGTACCAATGAAGGAAACCAGAGTCTCCATCGCTGAACCCCCAAAATAAACGGCAGCAGCCACAGTATGGCACGGGAGCTGAGGGGGAAGAAGACGGACACGGGTACCCCCGGGGGGGGGGGGGGGGGTGCCAGGCGGCAGACATGGCATAGGTGAAGGTGGATGGTCCTAATTGTCTCGGTATGTAGCTTGATAGATATCAGCTGTAAACATAGATGTAGATGCCTGGCACACCCACCCCCCCTCCGCGTCCGTCTTCTTCCCCCTCAGCTCCCGTGCCATACTCTGGCTGCTGCCGTCCATTTGGGGGGTTCAGTGATGGAGACTCTGGTTTCCTTCATTGGTAAGTATTGGACCGTCTTGCTCCGGCCCATTCCGCCATTGTTCTTACATTTACTACGGTGACACATTCTTTTTTTTTGTCCATTTTGATACATCTCATCCGCATCCACCCCCGATGAGCGAGCGATGATCTCACGAAACGCGCCTCAGGTTTTCTGATGCCTGCATTTTGTATATACTGTATTGTATAACGTTTGTATCAACTTTATTTATTCTCTTTCATTATGTGCAAATCCATTGGCTGAGCTAATATGCCATATTATCCATGTATGTACGTTCACTTTAACATTTATACTGCTATTTACTCTTGTTACTTAGTGGCGAATTGTGACCACCTCATTTAAAGTCCCAGGGCAACTCTCTTCTTTTTTGTATATATATATATATATATATATATATATATATATATATATATATATAGAGATAGAGATAGAGATATATATATATATAGAGATATATATATATATATATATATATATATATATGGATATATATATGGATATATATATATATGGATATATATATATGGATAGATAGAGATATATATATATATATAGATATATATATATATAGGGATGGAGGTGTATCACTGGTGACTGCAGACCTTTTATTTATTTTTTTTGCTTCAGTTCACAGAGCTTGGATTCTTTGAATGAGTTTACCAAAAAATGTAAATATTGCAGAGTATATACAGCCTCATGCTACACAACTGAGCTCCACTTCATGGGGAATAAACTAAATTATTAATGCATCTTTAATAGGAAAACTATCTTTAGATACATTTTTTACTTCAAAAGCATTTTATTCAAATAAATTTAATAAAAAAAAAAAAGAAGATTTAAATAAATAAAAAGTTTTTAGATTTATTTTTGTCCACCCTGACTACTACTAACAATGATAAAAAATAAAATAAAATTACTACTAATACTACTAACACACAGTTCTACTACTACCAACAATAAAAACTAATACTACTACTAATAATG
>JBBGZY010002815.1:190000-256154 GCA_037952925.1 Lithobates clamitans
ATTAAATTGGAGTCTCATTTCTACTATTCCTATCAAATCCGTCTCCTGCTGTCAGGAGACTAGTAGACCAGACTGTGTGGACTGCACAGAGATAACCCAAAACACATGTAAGTGAATAGTGATATTTATTAAAATAGGTGATAATTAGAAAATACAAACAGTGAACAACCAACCCAACAAACCCACTACAAACAACAATATCTACAGCAAGGGGCAATACCGGAATCACAGATGTCAGCCAGGCCAGGGTCATACACAGCAGGTCAGCAAGAACAAGGGATATACCAGAGACATAAACGTTTAGCCAAGCCAAGGTCATACACAGGAAGATCAGTAAATGAGGGACAAGGGAACCAACAGGACAGAGAGGAGATGGATCGGGCTGAAGGGTACAGGAACACAGAAGGGATCGGGTCAGGATAAGCTCGGGCACAAGGTCAGATGCAGGCTCAGGATCGGGTAACAGGCGAACAAGGTCAGGGCTCAAGGAGAGAGATACCAAGGCGAGCATATGAGGGCTTGCCGGGTATTTATAGGACTGACTGTGATTGACTTCAAGTCACACCTGAGCGCAGGGAGTGTTGTCTGCTCCATACTGCCAGGATCCATCCGCTGGTGGACGTCAGTACTGCGGCCAAAAGATGAAATGACACCAGCAAGGAAATATTCTCCTGACAGTTCAACACTGCCAGGAGACACCTGCTGGTGGACCCCAGTACTGCATGCCAAATGATATATCTTGCCAGCGGACGGATCCTTTCCTGACAGTACCCCCCCTTAAAGGAGCGGCCTCCGGACGCTCCAACTAGTCTTAATTGTCCAAAGTCTATGGCATCAGGCAGAATGGTGGAAGAAGGCTGGTCATCAGGCCCATCCAGGCAGACAGCTGGCACATCAGAGTCATTGAGCTGGGCAGCGGACAAGAACAAACCAAGCTGGGCAGCAGGCTCCGGGTCATCAAGCTAGGCAGCCGGTTCATCGAGCTGGGCAGCAGGCTCCGGGTCATCGAGCTGGGCAGCCGGCTCCGGGTCATCGAGCTGGGCAGCCGGCTCCGGGTCATCGAGCTGGGCAGCCGGCTCCGGGTCATCGAGCTGGGCAGCCGGCTCCGGGTCATCGAGCTGGGCAGCAGGCTCCGGGTCATCGAGCTGGGCAGCAGGCTCCGGGTCATCGAGCTGGGCAGCAGGCTCCGGGTCATCGAGCTGGGCAGCAGGCTCCGGGTCATCGAGCTGGGCAGCAGGCTCCGGGTCATCGAGCTGGGCAGCAGGCTCCGGGTCATCGAGCTGGGCAGCAGGCTCCGGGTCATCGAGCTGGGCAGAAGGCTCCGGGTCATCGAGCTGGGCAGAAGGCTCCGGGTCATCGAGCTGGGCAGCAGGCTCCGGGTCAACGAGCTGGGCAGCAGGCTCCGGGTCAACGAGCTGGGCAGCAGGCTCCGGGTCAACGAGCTGGGCAGCAGGCTCCGGGTCAACGAGCTGGGCAGCAGGCTCCGGGTCAACGAGCTGGGCAACAGGCTCCGGGTCAACGAGCTGGGCAACAGGCTCCGGGTCAACGAGCTGGGCAGCAGGCTCCGGGTCAACGAGCTGGGCAGCAGGCTCCGGGTCATCGAGCTGGGCAGCAGGCTCCGGGTCATCGAGCTGGGCAGCAGGCTCCGGGTCATCGAGCTGGGCAGCAGGCTCCGGGTCATCGAGCTGGACAGCAGGCTCCGGGTCATCGAGATGGACAGCAGGCTCCGGGTCATCGAGATGGACAGCAGGCTCTGGAACATTAGGCCGAACAGCGAGCACCGTAAGGGCAGGCCGGATTACAGGCACCGGCTCAGCAAGCTGGGTAACGGACCCCGGCCCAGTGGGCTGGGTAACAGGCCCCGACTCAGCGAGCTGGACACCGGGCACTGGTTGGGCAAGCCGGATAACGGATACTGGCTTGACAGGCAAAGTGACGGACTTCGGTTTAGCAGACTGGGTAACGGGCACCAGTTCAGCAGACCGGGTAACGGGCACCGATTCAACAGACTGGGTAACGGGCACCGATTCAGCAGGCTGAGACACGGGCACCGAAACTCCAGGCTGAAACACGGGTACCGAAACTCCAGGCTGAAACACGGGCACCGAAACTCCAGGCTGAAACACGGGCACCGAAACTCCAGGCTGAAACACGGGCACCGAAACTCCAGGCTGAAACACGGGCACCGAAACTCCAGGCTGAAACACGGGCACCGAAACTCCAGGCTGAAACACGGGCACCGAAACTCCAGGCTGAAACACGGGCACCGAAACTTCAGGCTGAGACACGGGCACCGAAACTTCAGGCTGAGACACGGGCACCGAAACCTCAGGCTGAGATACCAACATCACGACATCAGGCTGGAAGACAGGTACCAGGATATCAGGCTGGAGGATGGGCACATCAGACTGGAAAGCAGGCTCATCAGGCTGAACAGTGGGCACATCAGGCTGGAAAGTGGGTACCAAGACATCAGACCGGGCAGCAGGTGCTGGAACTTCAGGCTGGACAGCAAAGACAGGCGCTGGCACATCAGGCAGAACAGCAGGTACTGGCACAACAGGCTGAACAGGTACATCGGACTGGTCAGTAGACGCTGGAGCGTCAGACTGGAACATGGACACTGGGATTTCGGGCTGAGCAGCAGGCACTGGGACCTCAAACTGGGCAGCGGACACAGGCATTGGCACAACTGGATGAGTAGCAGACACTGGCACATCAGGCTGGAAAGCGGACTGGAAAGCCGGCACCGAGACATCAGACCAGGCAGCGGGTACTGGAACTTTAGACTGGGCAGCAGACACAGGCGCTGGCACATCGGGCAGAACAGCAGGTGCTGGCATACCAGGCTGAACAATAGGTACATCGGACTGGACAGTAGTCACTGAAGCGTCAGACTGGAACATGGGCACTGAGATGTCAGGCTGAGCAGCAGGCACTGGGACCTCAAACTGGACAGCGGGCACAGGCATTGGCACAACAGGCTGAGTAGAAGACACTGGCGCATCAGGCTGGACAGCAAACAGAAGGACATCAAACTGGGAAGCGGGCACATCAGACTGGAACACTGGTAGCAAAACTTTAGGCTGGAACATGGACACAAGGTCATCAGACCGATCGGCAGGCACTGGAACGTCAGGCTGGGTGGCAGGCACTGGAACGTCAGGCTGGGTGGCAGGCACTGGAACGTCAGGCTGGGTGGCAGGCACTGGAACGTCAGGCTGGGTGGCAGGCACTGGAACGTCAGGCTGGGTGGCAGGCACTGGAACGTCAGGCTGGGTGGCAGGCACTGGAACGTCAGGCTGGGTGGCAGGCACTGGAACGTCAGACTGGGTGGCAGGCACTGGAACGTCAGACTGGGTGGCAGGCACTGGAACGTCAGACTGGGTGGCAGGCACTGGAACGTCAGACTGGGTGGCAGGCACCGGAACGTCAGGCTGGGTGGCAGGCACTGGAACGTCAGACTGGGTGGCAGGCACTGGAAAGTCAGACTGGGTGGCAGGCACTGGAACGTCAGGCTGGGTAGCAGGCACTGGAACGTCAGGCTGGGTGGCAGGCACTGGAACGTCAGGCTGGGTGGCAGGCACTGGAACGTCAGGCTGGGCGGCAGGCACTGGAACGTCAGACTGGGTAGCAGGCAGAGGTTTGGCAGAATCAGGTGGGTTAGTTGGTGTGGAAGCAAGTTGGGTTACTGGCAGGATCGTGTGGGTAGGAAAGAATTTTTGTTTCTTTTTTGGTTTAGCCCGTGCAGTTTTGTATGTAGGTGCAGGGCTGTAAGAAAAGAAAGTAGCTGGATCGAAGGAAGACCAAGGAACAGTGGCTGGAGGAGGGTTTTGTGGGATTGTTACAGGTGGGGGAGAAGAGGCAGGTGGATTGAAAGCAGGATAGGTGCAGTGAGTAGAGACTGGGTAATAATACTTGGTGGAAAGCTGTGTATACTGGACTGTCGCTGAGGTTGCCACGAGTGATGGGGGAATAGATTCTTGGGAAGGCAGGTGATTAATGGCAGGGCTGGAATGTTGTGGTTTGGCTAAATGCTGCATAACGTTCCATGAAAAAGGCTGGATCATCCTCCAATAACCACACCAGAGACTCAACCTGATCTAAACTGAAGGGGGGAGAAAAATCATCCTTGCCCTCTGGAGTACTGGACAAGGCTAGCTCTGCACACAGCTGGATCAGAGGCTGAACATTTTCAAATAGCATACTGCCCTGATCCACCAGAGAATGGACCAGACGGATACACTCTAATAGCTGATCCCTGGCCCACTCCTTCAATACCAGACGGCAATAACTATTATCCTCAGTTACCAATGAGGAAAGATAAATCACTATTTCTGCCTGCATTTTCAAAAAGGCTCCTCAGTGCAGCCACTTCTGGTCAGGGATGGCCTTGGTGTACTGTCAGGAGACTAGTAGACCAGACTGTGTGGACTGCACAGAGATAACCCAAAACACATGTAAGTGAATAGTGATATTTATAGGGGGGCATGCGCGCGAGCGAAGGAAATGGCCGCGTGATTCCTCCGCTCCGCGCCGACGGGAACAATAACCCGGCCTGACACCGAGCAGAACGAGCGGGGACGAGGCTCACATACCGCTCCGGACCCCGGAGCGTCTCGGGACTCTGCCGGTGATGCTCCGATCCGGAAAACACAAGCCAAAAGCTAGGCAGCCCCAGAGGCTCTCCACAGTACCAGGCAAGGGGAAATCCAATATGGCGCTGAAGCCTCCAGAACGGGAAGACGCTGCACACATATCAGATGATAATCCAGAATCTCCAACAGACAGCTTACAACAATTTCCTACAGACCTGGTAAGCCCTCTCCCCCTGGACTCTGATAACCTTTTAGCAAGATTTCGCAATATAGTAAGGGACGAAATCACTGCGGCATCACGCAAGCTATCATCAGATTTGGTGCGGGGCCTTAAAGAGATAGGCCACCGCACTAATCAATTAGAGCAACGCATGGATTTGGCAACCACAGTCTTAGAGGGTCATGAAGAGGAAGTTGAGAAATTGACAACAGAAATAGAGTCCCTGAAAGATAAGTTGGAAGACGCAGAAAATAGGGCCCGCAGGGATAACCTACGCATCCGCGGTATTCCAGAAACGGTAAATGACCTGCAGGGCACAGCGACGGCATTCTTTCAGGAACTGGCCCCGGAAATTCCTGTAGACCGGCTTGAGTTCGATCGCATACATAGATCTCTGGCCCCTAAGCCCACGGATGGCCCCCCGAGAGACGTTATCATAAAGTTCCACTATTACCGCACTAAAGAAAAGCTATTGCAGGCGGCGAGAGAACAACAAAATCTCTCTTTTCAGGGGAACTCCCTTCAGCTATTCGCTGATCTCTCGCCGGTCACGATTGCCAGAAGGCGGGGACTCAAACCGTACTTGCAAATACTGCAAACCCAGGGGATCAAATACAGATGGGGATTCCCCTTCAAAATATCCTTCTCTCATTTGGGTCGTCAATTTCAGGCTACTTCTCCGGCGGAGTTAAGGCGTCATTTCCAGGATCTGCAGCTGGACCTTCCTTCCTCCCAGACGGAGGCGGCGTCCTCCTCCTCCTCCAGACCAGGACCCTCCAGGCCCCCTCGACAAGGCTCCCAACGCTCACTACCCGGATCCCAAGCTCTCCGAGACTTACAGTCCCAGAAGTTCCATAAAGCCACTAATGGCTGAAGGTACTCTTTTCTTTATTTGTTTTTGATGACATCTAGCCCCCTTCTGTTACCCGACCCCGGGCCACGGTCATTCCGGTTTGTTCTTTTTTCTGCTTTTACACCTGGAACTTTTAGGTGTGCTGGACAAGGAGCTACTAGTCCCCAGTACCCAATCTCTGGTCCTATGCCTTAATAACTTTAAAGGTCACCTCACTAGGGCCCGCCCCAATTGTGAGATGGCGGTGTGAGGTGTAAGAAGCGACATGGCAGATTGGCATATAGTCATCTATCAACATGTTTCCAGGAAGAAGACTACCCATGCTTAAAGATGGTTTATTATTTTTATATTTTTTATATTTTTTTTTTTTCTTCTTCTTTTTTTTGGGTTAAGTCTACATGATAACCTTTACTATCTAACACATGAATGTGACTTTAACATTTCAGTTCCTTCTAAGGTTTGACGTGGTGGGGGGAGGGTGAAACCGTAGCTGCAGGAACAACCGTTTCTGATGTTCCAATGCGGCGCGGGCAGTCGTGACCGTGCCCTGTACCGCCGACTCTGTTGGGGAGGTGGTGGGGCACGGTGGGGTTAGATCAATTTCCCTGGTGGTCAGGGGACTGAAGGCCTTCTGGCCCTTTGGTCCAGGCCATCGGGGACTAAGTTTTGGTTGTACCATTATGTTTTCTAATGTTTCATCAACAAATGTTTAGTTCAGTTGTTTTAAGTTATCTCCACTAAATCAAAGTTCAGTGGTTTCTAGATTCTGCTCTTAATGCACATTTACAAGTCACGATTGATTAATGATAGGCCGGTGGTCCCGTCGGACCAATGCTACCCCCGATGAGTCAGCACTTGGCCGAGACGGATGTCGCGGCCAATGTCTTACTCAAATGTGGGTCTTTCAGCCCACAAAACAAAGCAATTAAGGTATTGTTGTCTATCCAACTTCGAGATTTTCCTATTACCTCTACCTTACCTGCTTCACTCTCTCTCTTCTACCCTTTGCTTGTCCCTTTTCTTCTTTCCCTTTCCCCTAGGTCCGCGGGATGTCTGACTACAAATTTGTATAGGAGAAATTCCCTGATCCCATGACCCTTAATTGGCTTACCCTGAATGTTCAGGGAATGAATTCCCCCCAGAAAAGGGTTAAAATCTTCAAATACCTAAAACAACAAAAAATAGATATTGCTTGTTTACAAGAAACGCATTTCTCTACCACCTCTTGCCCTAAATACTTTGCGGCACACTATCCACAGGTATTCTTGGCTAATGCATCCACTAAACACAGAGGTGTTCTGATCGCCATAAGCAAAACGGTTCCATTTATTTGCAGTAAGCAGATAGCAGACCCAAATGGTAGATATTTAATTTTGCAAGGCACGATTCAGGATAATGAAATAACAATCATGTCATATTATGCTCCAAACACCAACCCAGGGCCCTTTCTTACCCATATCTGCTCCCTGTTACGATCTCACCAAAAAGGAACCCTATTGATGGCAGGAGACTCCAACGTAACGTTGAAGCCCTCCCTTGACAAGTACCCACCGGACCATAAACCTTCTTCTGTGGCCACCAAATCCTTTTTGCAGTCCCTTCAGAACTCTAACTTAATAGATATATGGCGGGAACTCCATCCCCAAAGTAGGGATTATACCCACTATTCCCATCCTCACCACTCTCACTCTAGGATCGACCATATGTTTGTCCTTCGCAAACACCTTCCCCTAATAGAATCGATTTCTATTCTGGCTGCCCCATGGTCAGATCATGACCCCATCCTGACGGTCTGTAGTTCTTTATTGAGTAACTCACAATTCTCCCCATGGGTGATGAATGACTCCCTTCTATCCCACAAAGAGATTCTAGCTGACATTCATGACGCTTCAGCAGAATATTTTAAAATTAACACAGGATCAGTACCATCCCCAGTTACACTCTGGGAAGCATATAAAGCTGTCCTCAGAGGTCACGTTATCCGCATAGCGTCTAGACGTAAAAAAGAGAGAGCAAGGGCTCGTCAAGAGCTCGAACAAAAGCTAGAGACCGCGACCAAGACCTTCAAACTAAAACCCACTCCCACTAATCGCAAATCCTTAGATAAAGCCCGCACAGACTTAGACCTATGCCTGACCGACGAAGCAGAACTAACCCTAAGATGGGCCCGACAAAGATGGTATATTAAAGCGAATAAACCTAATACAATGCTAGCCAATAGATTACGCACCTTTGCCCCGAAATTTACCCCTATTGCACTTCGCACCCGCCACAATTCTCTAACGGGTAACCCTCAAAAAATTCTGGAGGAATTCAGACATCGCCTCACTAAGCTTTATTCGGAACCAGATCATCTTTCAATCCAAGGCCTAGACGCCTTTCTTAAGAATCTATCATTACCGTCCTTGTCTGAAACTCATACATCCCTGATGGACCGAGATATACAGATCTCAGAAGTCCTCCAATGTATTAAAGAATTAAAGGTGGGCAAAAAACCTGGTCCAGATGGCTTCACGGCACTTTATTACCGGAAAATGGCAGATGTCATTGCTCCGCATTTAACGAAGATGTATAATTCAGTCAAGGATGGTTGTCACTTCACACCCAATCAATTGACCGCCAATATAGTCATGATACCTAAACCAGATAAGGACCATTCATCTTGGGCAAACTTCCGGCCCATATCACTCATTAATATCGACATGAAAATTTTAACAAAAATCCTGGCCACTCGCCTCAATTCCTTCCTTCCACGCCTAATCAAAAAAGATCAAGTGGGATTTGTCCCACGTAGGCAAGCAGGGGACGCAATAAGGCGCCTTCTACAAATACAACACATAGTCCATAATAGATCCCTGGAAACCATGTTCTTATCATTGGATATCAATAAAGCCTTTGATACATTGTCATGGCCATACCTGATTCAAACGTTAAAGCACTTTGGTTTTGGCACTTCTTTTATGGGCTGGGTTTCAGCCATCTATAATTCCCCACAAGCCAAGGTGAAGTACTATGGGTTTGAGTCATACACCTTCCCAATTAGAAGGGGCACTCGCCAGGGATGCCCACTCTCTCCATTGTTATTTATTTTAGCATTGGAACCCCTGGAGGAAGCTATTAGATCCCATCCTGATATAACTGGCGTGGATGTAGCAGGAACCCCGCATAAACTGTCTATGTTTGCAGATGACATATTACTGACCATCACTAAACCTAGAATCACCCTCCCTAATCTGCTAGCACTTCTAGAAACCTTTGCTACTTTTTCGGGTCTATCGGTCAACCCCGCTAAATCAAACGCAATGTCGATAAATCTCTCACTATCTGAATTAGAATCCCTACAGTCACACTTTTCCTTCCAATGGTTGAAGTCTTTACCTTATCTTGGTATTCGACTCACCCCAATATATTCAGGTTTATTCCAAGCTAACTTTCCCTCATTATTTAGGAAACTCTCTAATATGCTTTCCTCGTGGTCCGCTCTCCCATTGTCCTGGTTCGGTAGGATTACTACCGTTCGCATGTCCTACCTCCCAAAACTGCTTTACTACTTCAGAGTTCTCCCAGTCCCAGTCCCCTCCCATATTCTCCGGATACACCAGCGCAAGATCATGCAGTTTATTTGGGGCTCCAAGAAGCCTAGGATCAAAAAGCAGGTATTGTTCGCTCGTAAAATTAATGGAGGTTTATCGGTACCCAATCTACAAGCTTATTACATAGCGGCAGCCATAGCTCCATTATCTCATCTCCATGAGAAATCCCAGATGCCATTATGGGCCACTATGGATATAATAGACTCTCACCCGATACCCTTAGCCTCTCTTCCATGGCTTCCTCGAGAACATCGCCCTAGTGACATGGGCCCATGCTTGGCCCATTCATTACGGTTATGGGACTCTGTTAAATACTCTGCAGGTTTAATATCCCCACATCTTCCCTTACTCTCCCTTCTTCACTGTCCACTGTTCCCACCGGGACACGATAACCCGCAGCAATTTCGATGGTGGACTGAGCAAGGATTTGTGGATGTCCACTCTATGTTTTCCCCAACTAGGATAAAAACATTTGCGGCCCTACGCTCCTCACATGACATCCCTCTAAGGGAACATTTTAGATATATGCAAATACGACATTTCCTACTAACCCTTATTAAATCCCATGACCCCCCATTTACACTAACCCCCTTTGAACATCTTTGCAGAGCACGACCCCAATCCCCTGGTCTTATTTCATTAATTTACGCAGCCATTATTGGCTCCACAAAACCTCCCATAAGAACATATCATCTACAATGGGAAGCGGAGCTGGGTAAAAAAATTGACCCGGAGGACTGGCAAGCCATGACAATTTCATTATCCAAGTGCTCCAAGAATGTTTTGTTCTTGGAAAATGCTTACAAAATTCTTTATAGATGGTACTACACCCCAGCCAGAATAGCGAGGTTTATCCCATCTTATTCCCCTTTGTGTTTTCGGGGATGCTCACAAGAGGGCACGATGGCACACATTTGGTGGAAGTGCCCCAAGGTATGCAGACTGTGGATCAGAGTGTATGCGCTCCTCCGAAACCTCTTCAATACAACTATAAAAAGGGACCCCTTTGAGGCCCTTTTGGGGAAACCAATCCCTGAACTGTTGCGCCCCGAGCGACAGTTAGCATCCCATATACTAACTGCAACTAAATTAACTATTGCAAAATCATGGAAAACTTCAGTCCTAAGTTTTGAAGCAGTTAAAAATCGCATTAATGACACCATGGTTAATGAAAAGCTGACAGCAATATTATCAGATACACATGATAAATTTCTTCGAACATGGCAACCATGGGTAAACTATGCCCACCCCTCCAGATTCGATTCGGCACTACTCTCCTTGTAACGGAAACAAAGACACCCCATCCCGCGGACCTCTTCTCCCCCCCCCCCTTCTTTCTGCACCCCCCACTTTTTCTTCTCTATTAATCTCCTTTCCTTCTTCTTCTGAATCACTAAGTCAGTTCCTTTTTACTCCCATTCTTTATTTTTTTAGTCAGGGCAACTTTTCCTTTATATATCCTTGATTCCACAGGTTTACCCCTGATGGAGATATAGTACAGGCTGACAATTGATTTGGAACACTTTATGCCTCCTCAGTACTTTATGTATTGATACATGGTCATCTGTTATGAATCCTGTTTTCATTTCTTATTATTATAAACACCCTTTTTTTTTCTTTTTTGTTCTCTGTACCATGAATATGCACTCATGTATCCGCATAATGTACATTAATATGTTACTCCTTTTGTACTAACAACACCTTTTATGTTCAATAAAAACCTTTTGTACAAGAATAGTGATATTTATTAAAATAGGTGATAGTTAGAAAATACAAACAGTGAACAACCAACCCAACAAACCCACTACAAACAACAATATCTACAGCAAGGGGCAATACCGGAATCACAGATGTCAGCCAGGCCAGGGTCATACACAGCAGGTCAGCAAGAACAAGGGATATACCAGAGACATAAACGTTTAGCCAAGCCAAGGTCATACACAGGAAGATCAGTAAATGAGGGACAAGGGAACCAACAGGACAGAGAGGGGATGGATCGGGCTGAAGGGTACAGGAACACAGAAGGGATCGGGTCAGGATAAGCTCGGGCACAAGGTCAGATGCAGGCTCAGGATCGGGTAACAGGCGAACAAGGTCAGGGCTCAAGGAGAGAGATACCAAGGCGAGCATATGAGGGCTTGCCGGGTATTTATAGGACCGACTGTGATTGACGTCAAGTCACACCTGAGCGCAGGGAGTGTTGTCTGCTCCATACTGCCAGGATCCATCTGCTGGTGGACGTCAGTACTGCGGCCAAAAGATGAAATGACACCAGCAAGGAAATATTCTCCTGACAGTTCAACACTGCCAGGAGACACCTGCTGGTGGACCCCAGTACTTCATGCCAAACGATATATTTTGCCAGCGGACGGATCCTTTCCTGACAGTACCCCCCCTTAAAGGAGCGGCCTCCGGACGCTCCAACTAGTCTTAATTGTCCAAAGTCTATGGCATCAGGCAGAATGGTGGAAGAAGGCTGGTCATCAGGCCCATCCAGGCAGACAGCTGGCACATCAGAGTCATTGAGCTGGGCAGCGGACAAGAACAAACCAAGCTGGGCAGCAGGCTCCGGGTCATCGAGCTGGGCAGCCGGCTCATCGAGCTGGGCAGCCGGCTCCGGGTCATCGAGCTGGGCAGCCGGGTCATCGAGCTGGGCAGAAGGCTCCGGGTCATCGAGCTGGGCAGAAGGCTCCGGGTCATCGAGCTGGGCAGCAGGCTCCGGGTCATCGAGCTGGGCAGCAGGCTCCGGGTCATCGAGCTGGGCAGCAGGCTCCGGGTCATCGAGCTGGGCAGCAGGCTCCGGGTCATCGAGCTGGGCAGCAGGCTCCGGGTCATCGAGCTGGGCAGCAGGCTCCAGGTCAACGAGCTGGGCAGCAGGCTCCGGGTCAACGAGCTGGGCAGCAGGCTCCGGGTCAACGAGCTGGGCAGCAGGCTCCGGGTCAACGAGCTGGGCAGCAGGCTCCGGGTCAACGAGCTGGGCAGCAGGCTCCGGGTCAACGAGCTGGGCAGCAGGCTCCGGGTCATCGAGCTGGGCAGCAAGCTCCTTTCCTGACACCTGCGTTTTTCACAGTCATTATATTAAGCAGTGGCCCTCAAACATGAGGCCACGTCCCTCTGCTGAGCCACGAACTTCCTTCTCCTGGGCCTCCAGCCAGCTGCAGACCCCTTAACCTCCCACAGTCCCTCCCAGCTCCTATAGTGACCCTCCATATTACCAAAGTAGGCCACAATCACCCCAAGCCCCCCCCAACAGCCCTCAGCCCCCGCAGTGCCCTCCAGCCTGCTGCAGAACCTCCAACCCTCCATAGTGCCTCCAACTGTGTCCCACAGTACCCCCCCAACCTCCTATAGTGACCCACATTTCCCCCTCAGTTTACATAGTGCCCCCTAACTTCCCACTGCCTGCTGTAGAACCTCCAGCCCTCCACAGTGCCCCCAACCTCCAGTGTCCCATAGTGCCTCTCAACCTCTTATCCTTACCCACAGTCCCCCTCAGCCACCGCAGTGCCCCCTAACCCCCCCCCCCCACAGTGCCCCCCCACTCCCAGCCTTCTGCAGAACCTCCAGCCCTCCATAGTGCCCCCCAACCTCCAACATTGTCCCATAGTGCCCCTTAACCTCCTATAGTGACCCACAGACCCCCTCAGCCTCTGTAGTGCCCTCTAACCTCCCACAGTGCCCCCCCCCCTCGCCTGCTGCAGAAACTCCAGCCCTCCATAGTGCCCCCAACAGTGTCCCACAGTGCCCCTCAACCCCCTATAGTGACCCACAGACCCCCTCTGCCTCCGCAGTGCCCTCTAACCTCCCACAGTGCCCCCCCCACCCTTCTGCAGAACTTCCAGCCCTCCATAGTGCCCCTCAACCTCCTATAGTGACCCATAGGACCACTTAGACTTCGTAGTGCCCCCTAACCTCCCAAAGTCCCCCCCCTCACCCTTCTGCAGAACCTCCAGCCCTCCATAGTGCCCCCAACAGTCTCCCATAGTGCCCCTCAACCTCCTATAGTGACCCATAGGACCACTCAGCCTACGTAGTGCCCCCTAACCTCCTATAGTGACCCACAGACCCCCTCAGCCACCGCAGTGCCCTCTAACCTCCCACAGTGCCCCCCCCACCCTTTTGCAGAACCTCCAGCCCTCCATAGTGCCCCCAACCTCCAACAGTGTCCTATAGTGCCCCTCAACCTCCTATAGTGACCTACAGGCCCCCTCAGTGCCCCCTAACCCTCCACAGTGCCCCCTCCCCCAGCCTGCTGTAGAACCTCCAGCCCTCTATAGTGCCCCCCACCTCCAACAGTGTCCCATAGTGCCCCTCAACCTCCCGAAGTGACCCACAGACCCCCTCAGCCTCCGCAGTGCCCTCTAACCTCCCACAGTGCCCCCCCCCAGCCTGCTGTAGAACCTCCAGCCCTCCATAGTGCCCCTCAACCTCCTATAGTGACCCATAGGACCACTCAGCCTCCGTAGTGCCCCCTAACCTCCAACAGAGCCCCCCCTCCAGCCCCCCCCCCATAGTGCTCCCGAACACCCCCCCTCTTTTCTTTAGGATCCACATCTGAGCCCCCATCTCTTAATTTAGGGTCCCCATCAGAGTCCCTCCTACTACAGAGTGGCCATCAGAATGCTCCCTTACTCCCTAAAGTCCCCCTTATTTCAGGATGACATCAAAGCCCCCCCCCCCTTTAGTTTTTGGGTCCCCATCAGAGTCGCCCTACCCATTTCAGTGTCCCTATCAAAGTGCTCCCTTACTTAGGGTCCTCATCAGAGTTCCCCTTACTTCAGGATACCTTAACCCCCCCCCCTTAGGGTCCCTATCAGAGTCGCCCTACCCATATCCATGTCTGAGCCCCCATGGAACTAATCAGATCCATAGTGGTTGAGAAACACTGATTGATCGATTGGTTGATTGATTTATACATTCATAGCCTGAGCAAAGAGTTCTCGGGGGAAATCGATCGGTGTATGGATATATGAATAGAGAGTGAATACTTTGTATCATCCAATGTTGCAGTTGTCAGGTATTGATACATTGTATCATCCCCTCTGCAGTCCCAGTTACAATTTGTTACATTGTTTCTTCTGTAACAGAAGCTCCTTATGTAGAATAACAGAAGGCGGCGGGTCCCCGGGGGGAGGGCGGCGAGCGCCAGGTGTCCAATCCGGGGAAAATTCTATCCGTCTAGATTGTATTTTTAATTGGTGCCCATGAGGCCAGGGCGTGTCCGGAAGGCATTGCCATGTAGATGTATTAGTCATTCCTTCCTGAGCCGTGTCTACAGAGCCCAGCGCGGCATAAAGAGCGCTCTGATTTCTCCTATTTACATTACATGGGGGACCTCCGATCCGCACCGAACGTAAATCTGCCGCCAGGATACCAGGACTCTGAGCTACAGGGACTTAACCCCTTCAGCACCGGGCACTTTCACCCCCTTCCTGCCCAGGACAATTTTCAGCTTTCACATGTTGAATGACAATTGCGCGGTCATTCTACACTGTACACAGATGACATTTTTATCTTTTTTTCATGCAAATAGAGATTTCTTTTGGTGATATTTAATCACCGCTGGGGTTTTATTTTGTGCAACAAAAAAAATACCCTGTAAATTTTCAAAGAAAACCACAAAAAAGGTTATATAGTTTGTCCTAAAAGTTCGCAAACAGGTAATTTTTCTCCTTCACTGATGGGCATTGATGAGGCGGCTCTGATGGGAACTGATGAGGTGGCACTGATGGGCACAGATGGGGTGGCACTGATGAGGTGGCACTCATGGGCACGGATGAGGCAGCACTGAAGGGGTGGCACTGAGGCACCGGCACTGATGGGCATGAATGAGTCGGCACTGATGAGGTGGCACAGATGAGGCAGCACTGAAGGGCACTGATGGGGCGGCACTGATGGGCGGGGAGCTACTGACATCCCATCCTCCTTGCTGTGTCTGGAAACTGATGTTGAAGCCCGCCAGTCTGTCCCAGAAGTATACCACAGTTTTCTGGATGTGTTCAGCAAAAAGGGGGCAGAGACGCTTCCTCCCCATAGGCCCTATGACTGCCCAATCGAACTTCTTCACGGGGCAGAGATTCCTTTTGGAAGAATCTTTCCCTTAACTGAACTGGAGCTAGGAACCCCTAAAACCTACACTGACGATAATCTGGAGAAGGGGTTTATACGCCCTTCTACCTCCCCAGCAGGAGCAGGGATTTCCTTCGTGGAAAAGAAAGATCACTCTCTACGCCCCTGCATAGATTTTCGGGACCCTTGGTACCTAAACTCTTTCAGAGACTCGGAAGTGCAGTTATATTCACCAAACTGGATCTTTGCGGAGCTTACAACTTAGTCCGGATCCAAAGCGGGGACGAATGGAAAACTGCCTTCCGCACCCGCTTCGGGCGCTTTAAATATCTTGTAATGCCCTTCGGGCTATGCAATGTTCCTGCCACTTTCCAGCATTTTGTTAATGACATTTTTAGAGACTACCTTGATCTGTTCCTCATAGTTTATCTGGATGACATCTTGATCTCTTCCTCCTCTCTGTCTATCCACCGGGAACACGTCGGAAAAGTTCTAACTCGGCTTCTACGCAAAACCTGAGAAGTGCGAGTTTGAACACCAAAGCATTCAGTTTCTGGGCCTGATTATTTCCATAGATGGTGTCAAGATGGATCCTCAGGTGGTCTCCGCCATCTTGGACTAGCCAGCCCCTACAGACAAAAAAAGGAATTCAGCGCTTTGTGGGTTTTGAGAATTTCTATCGCAAATTTATCAGGGGATTTTCTACCATCATCTCCCCCATCACAAGATTGACTCGGCAAGGCACCTGGTTCCAATGGTCCCCTGAGGCTCAAGCTGCCTTCACTTCCCTAAAGGATCAGTTCGTGTCAGCCTCTGTCCTGAAGCACCCTGACCCAGCGTTACCTTACATTCTGGAGGTGGACGCCTCTGAGATAGCAGTGGGAGCAGTACTTTCCCAGAGACAAGGACCCAAGGCCCTATTGCATCTGGTGGCATTCTTCTCCCGCAAGTTATCTGAAGCTGAGAAGAATTAAGATGTTGGGGACAGGGAGCTTCTTGCAATTAAGGCCGCACTTGAGGAGTGGCGCTGCCTCCTGGAGGGAGCGGCTCACCCTATTCTGGTCTACACAGACCACAAGAATTTAGAGTACCTGAAAGTTGCCAAGGGGTTGAAACCACGTCAGGCCAGATGGGCACTCTTCTTTATTAGGTTCTCTTTCCACAACACCTACAGGCCTGGGTCAAAAAATACCAAACCGGATGTGCTGTCTCGGATGTTCAGCGAATCTGAAGTCTCTTCTTCTCCAGGTACCATCCTAGCTCCTGGAAACGTTCTCATGCTGCAGGAAGACCTACTGTCCCAAATCAAACAGGTCTCTTCAATGGCTCCTCATCCAACAGACATCATTCTACAGTCCAGAGATGACCTGTCATGGTATAAGGACAGAATTTTTGTGCGTCAGCAGTTACAGGTTGTAGCCCTTAAATCTTGTCATGACTATGAGCTAGCGGGCCACTTTGGCATACACAAGACCTCCGAACTCCTCCAACGCACTTTCTGGTGGCCTCAGCCACTGAAAGATTGCAGACGCTATGTGGAATCGTGCATTACCCGCATTCAGAACAAGGGCAGCAAGACCAAAGCTTGGGGGTTGCTGAAGCCTCTTCCCGTTCCGGAAAGACCATGGAGGATGATCTCCATGGATTTCATTGTTGAATTGCCACCATCAGAAGATTGGACCACCATCTTCATAGTGGTCGACAGATTTTCCAAGATGGCTCACTTCCTGTCTATGAAAGGTACACCCTCCTCCGCCTCTGAAACCGCAAATATCTTTATTAAAGAGTTAGTAAGGCTCCATGGTTTACCTGCAAATATTGTATCTGATCGGGGGGGGTACAATTTACATCCAGACTGAACGAACAAATCAAACTCTTGAGCAGTATTTGCAATGTTATTCTTGTTTTTCTCAGGATGATTGGGAACCCCCAGGGGGTTGCTAGGTCTACAAAAGATCTGGGGCTAGAGCCCATAGCGGTCCCCAGAGAGCCTCCCCCTTGAAATCAGGGTGCCCAGAGCGCCTCCCACTTAAAATAAGGGTCCCCAGAGAGCCCCCCCTTGCATCAGGGTCCCTAGAGTGCCCCCCCACTTACATCAGGGTCCCCAGAGAGCCTCCCCTCCCCTTGGGGACCCCTGCAGAGACTCGGGGCTATGGGCCCCAGATTTGGGGCTATAGCCCAAAAAGCCACCCCGTAGCGACGCCACTGGGTACCCCTATTAACTCTTGCCGAGTTCGCCTATAATAACTCTGTTCATTCTGCAACTAATCAGTCCCCATTTTTTGCGAACTATGGTTTCCATCCCCTTTCCTTGTCTAACAACATTCCAGAGTGTGCAGTATCGGCTGACCAGGAAACCTTGAGTTTTTTTAGCGTAAATAACATAAATAGCATAGATAACAAACTACTCCAAGAGCCCATGGCGAAGACTCAGTAACATAACAAGGAAACATTTGACAGGAAGAGGAGAGGGGAGAGGAGCTGGATCTGAAACCTGGAGATCAAGTCTGTCTGTCCACCTTGAATCTGAAGCTAGCGTGTCCAGCCAAGAAATTGGGTCCCAAGTTTGTGGCTCCCCTTCCCAGTGACAAGGAAAATCAATGACGTGGCTCACGAATGAAAACTGCCGGAATCATTTTGAATATACCCAGTTTTTCATGTGGCTCTACTTAAACCTTCAGCCCTGAAACCCCTTCTCCAACCAGAATACCGGTCCTCCTGAGCCTGTGCTCATCAACGGTGAAGAGGAATTTGAGGTTGAATCAATCTTGGACTGCAGGAAGAGACGTAACCAAGTTCAGTATCTGGTGAAATGGAAGGGATATGGCCCAGAGGAAAACTCTTGGTAACCAGAGACTAATATCCATGCAAAGAGACTGATACTGGCCTTTAAAAAGATCTCACCCAAGTAAGTTAGCCCAGTTGGGCATCCAGAGGGGGGCAATGTAAGGAAAGGCTTTCCAGCAACCATCCCAGCAATCTGGGTGTTAGAAGAATGCCTGTGCGCAGAAAGGCCGTTTGGCGCATGCGCAATAGCGCGAATAGCGTCGCGCGGGAGCGCGGCTCCTTGTGACAGCACTTAGCGCCAAGATGCGCTATTTAAAGGGAACTGATGCCTTGCTGTCCGGACTACAGCGTTTCCGGAGACCCCTGCTACCCGTTATTCTGTTAATCTGATCTTTATCTGACTTGGCTTGTTCCTGACATCTCTGCTTGCTGCCCGCCCCGATCCTGGCTTGGACTTTGACTACTCTTTGGATTACGTTCCTGTACCTGATCTGCCTGCCTGTGTTTGATTCTGGACTACAGTGCACCTCCCTGCTGTCTGCTGCATCCAGTCTTCTGCCTGCATCCTGCTGCTGGACTACAGTGCACCTCCTTGCTGTCTGCTGCATCCAGTCTTCTGCCTGCATCCTGCTGCTGGACTACAGTGCACCTCCCTGCTGGTTGCTGCATCCAGTCTTCTGCATCAGCTTTCCAGTCAGGCACTTGTGCCCCTTTGTACTCCCGAGCCCCTGCCAACTCTACCAGGGGTTCCTGAGTCAGAGGTATAAGAGAGGCCG
Organism: Lithobates clamitans; assembly: GCA_037952925.1. Taxonomy (NCBI): domain Eukaryota; kingdom Metazoa; phylum Chordata; class Amphibia; order Anura; family Ranidae; genus Lithobates; species Lithobates clamitans. The sequence goes on from JBBGZY010002815.1 coordinate 208,897, forward strand.
CTCCCTGCATTCTGGGCTCTACCATCAGGTACGTGACAGTGGCATGCTGGTTAGTTAAGTGTGACACGGCAATGGGTCAAGTGTAGAATGAAGGTGGGTCAAGTGTGACATGGTGATGGTGGATTAGGGTTAGAATGTCCGTTGTCCAAGTGTGGCATGGCAGTGGGTTAACTATGGCACAGCAGTTCATCAAGTATAGAATGGTGGTGGGTCAAGTGTGGCATGGCAGTGCATCAAGAGAAAAATGGCAGTTGGTCTAGTTTGGCATGGTAGTCCATCAAGTATAGAAGTTGGTATGTGGCATGGCAGTGTGGCAAGTGTAGAATAGAGGAGGGTCATGGTGATGGGTCAAGTGTGGCATGGCAATGGGTCAAGTGTAGAATAGAGGAGGGTCAAGCGTGGCATGGTAATGGATCAGGATTAGAATGGAAGTTGGCCAAGTGTGGCATGGCAAGTGGGTTAGCTATGGCACAGGAGTCAGTCAATTATAGAATGGTGGTGGGTCAAGTGCTCATGGCAGTGTCAAGAGTAAAGTGGCAGGAGGTCAAGTATGGCATGGCACTCCATTGAGTATAGAAGTTGGTATGTGGCATGGTGATGGGTCAAGTGTAGAATGGTGGTTGGTGTGGCATATGGCAGTATGTCAAGTGTAGAATGGAGGAGAGTGAAGTGTAGAATGGAGGTGGGTCAAGTGTAGAATGGAGGTGGGTCAAGTGTAGAATGGAGGTGGGTCAAGTGTAGAATGGAGGTGGGTCAAGTGTAGAATGGAGGTGGGTCAAGTGTAGAATGGAGGTGGGTCAAGTGTAGAATGGAGGAGGGTCAAGTGTAGAATGGAGGAGGGTCAAGTGTAGAATGGAGGAGGGTCAAGTGTAGAATGGAGGAGGGTGAAGTGAAAAATGGAGGAGGGTGAAGTGTAGAATGGAGGAGGGTGAAGTGTAGAATGGAGGTGGGTCAAGTGTAGAATGGAGGAGGGTCAAGTGTAGAATGGAGGAGGGTCAAGTGTAGAATGGAGGAGGGTCAAGTGTAGAATGGAGGAGGGTCAAGTGTAGAATGGAGGAGGGTCAAGTGTAGAATGGAGGTGGGTCAAGTGTAGAATGGAGGTGGGTCAAGTGTAGAATGGAGGAGGGTGAAGTGTAGAATGGAGGTGGGTGAAGTGTAGAATGGAGGTGGGTGAAGTGTAGAAATGGAGGTGGGTCAAGTGTAGAATGGAGGTGGGTCAAGTGTAGAATGGAGGTGGGTCAAGTGTAGAATGGAGGTGGGTCAAGTGTAGAATGGAGGTGGGTCAAGTGTAGAATGAAGGTGGGTCAAGTGTGACATGGTGATGGTGGATTAGGGTTAGAATGTCCGTTGTCCAAGTGTGGCATGGCAGTGGGTTAACTATGGCACAGCAGTTCATCAAGTATAGAATGGTGGTGGGTCAAGTGTGGCATGGCAGTGCATCAAGAGAAAAATGGCAGTTGGTCTAGTTTGGCATGGTAGTCCATCAAGTATAGAAGTTGGTATGTGGCATGGCAGTGTGGCAAGTGTAGAATAGAGGAGGGTCATGGTGATGGGTCAAGTGTGGCATGGCAATGGGTCAAGTGTAGAATAGAGGAGGGTCAAGCGTGGCATGGTAATGGATCAGGATTAGAATGGAAGTTGGCCAAGTGTGGCATGGCAAGTGGGTTAGCTATGGCACAGGAGTCAGTCAATTATAGAATGGTGGTGGGTCAAGTGCTCATGGCAGTGTCAAGAGTAAAGTGGCAGGAGGTCAAGTATGGCATGGCACTCCATTGAGTATAGAAGTTGGTATGTGGCATGGTGATGGGTCAAGTGTAGAATGGTGGTTGGTGTGGCATATGGCAGTATGTCAAGTGTAGAATGGAGGAGAGTGAAGTGTAGAATGGAGGTGGGTCAAGTGTAGAATGGAGGTGGGTCAAGTGTAGAATGGAGGTGGGTCAAGTGTAGAATGGAGGTGGGTCAAGTGTAGAATGGAGGTGGGTCAAGTGTAGAATGGAGGTGGGTCAAGTGTAGAATGGAGGAGGGTCAAGTGTAGAATGGAGGAGGGTGAAGTGTAGAATGGAGGTGGGTCAAGTGTAGAATGGAGGAGGGTCAAGTGTAGAATGGAGGAGGGTGAAGTGTAGAATGGAGGAGGGTGAAGTGTAGAATGGAGGAGGGTGAAGTGAAAAATGGAGGAGGGTGAAGTGAAAAATGGAGGAGGGTGAAGTGTAGAATGGAGGAGGGTGAAGTGTAGAATGGAGGTGGGTCAAGTGTAGAATGGAGGAGGGTCAAGTGTAGAATGGAGGAGGGTCAAGTGTAGAATGGAGGAGGGTCAAGTGTAGAATGGAGGAGGGTCAAGTGTAGAATGGAGGAGGGTCAAGTGTAGAATGGAGGAGGGTCAAGTGTAGAATGGAGGAGGGTCAAGTGTAGAATGGAGGTGGGTCAAGTGTAGAATGGAGGTGGGTCAAGTGTAGAATGGAGGAGGGTGAAGTGTAGAATGGAGGTGGGTGAAGTGTAGAAATGGAGGTGGGTCAAGTGTAGAATGGAGGTGGGTCAAGTGTAGAATGGAGGTGGGTCAAGTGTAGAATGGAGGTGGGTCAAGTGTAGAATGGAGGTGGGTCAAGTGTAGAATGGAAGTGGGTCAAGTGTAGAATGGAGGTGGGTCAAGTGTAGAATGGAGGTGGGTCAAGTGTAGAATGGAGGTGGGTCAAGTGTAGAATGGAGGTGGGTCAAGTGTAGAATGGAGGTGGGTCAAGTGTAGAATGGAGGTGGGTCAAGTGTAGAATGGAGGTGGGTCAAGTGTAGAATGGAGGTGGGTCAAGTGTAGAATGGGAGGTGGGTCAAGTGTAGAATGGGAGGTGGGTCAAGTGTAGAATGGAGGTGGGTCAAGTGTAGAATGGAGGTGGGTCAAGTGTAGAATGGAGGTGGGTCAAGTGTAGAATGGAAGTGGGTCAAGTGTAGAATGGAGGTGGGTCAAGTGTAGAATGGAGGTGGGTCAAGTGTAGAATGGAGGTGGGTCAAGTGTAGAATGGAGGTGGGTCAAGTGTAGAATGGAGGTGGGTCAAGTGTAGAATGGAGGTGGGTCAAGTGTAGAATGGAGGTGGGTCAAGTGTAGAATGGAGGTGGGTCAAGTGTAGAATGGGAGGTGGGTCAAGTGTAGAATGGGAGGTGGGTCAAGTGTAGAATGGAGGTGGGTCAAGTGTAGAATGGAGGTGGGTCAAGTGTAGAATGGAGGTGGGTCAAGTGTAGAATGGAGGTTTGGTCAAGTGTAGAATGGAGGTGGGTCAAGTGTAGAATGGAGGTGGGTCAAGTGTAGAATGGAGGTGGGTCAAGTGTAGAATGGAGGTGGGTCAACTGTAGAATGGAGGTGGGTCAAGTGTAGAATGGAGGTGGGTCAAGTGTGGCATGGTGATGGGTCGCTGGGGGGGTTAGAATGGCAGTTGGCCAAGTGTGGGATGGCGGTGGGCATAGGCGTCACCAGGGGGTGGCTATCGAGGCTGGAGCCCCGAATCTGGAGCCCATAGCCCCGAGTCTCTGTCCCACCCTGCAGGTGCATTGTCCGCATAAGTCTGTTGATTATGTGATAGGTTTTGGCTCAGTAGGACCTGCAGCAGTGTGATCATCCAGCACAGCCAGGGATTGATGGACAAGCTGGCTGGATGTACACTGTGCAGTCAGGAAGGAAGACTTCACCTGTCAAATTGAGAGTGTGATGTCGGGTATGGGCGGGACTGCTACCCAGACCAGCCCCTCTGTCATCTAACCAGTGGAGACCCGACATTCATACATTGCTGGCTGGGACAAAGGGCGTAGCGTGAGGAGCTGCAACTGTGACCCCGCCCCTGCTTCAGGGGGGCCGTGTGGCTCCCTGTTACATTTGGTTTTATGCCGCTGCTGTGTGTTAGGGTAGCGGGCTCGCATGAGGGTCAGTATGTTATAGGACAGACCCCTCCCCTCTCCTGCACACAAGTGCCATTGGAACGCTGCTGAGTGGAGGAGGCGGGTCATCTGCTAAGGGGCTGTTCTCTTGATTAGAATGACACTGCCTCCCAACCACCTGTCCTCCCTATCCATGCACCTCTGTGAGTTGGCCACGCCCCCTCCGCAAATTGGTCCGCCCCCTCCGCGAGTTGGCCCTGCCCCCTCCGTGAGCTGGCCCAGCCCCCTCCGTGAGCTGGTCCTGCCTTCTCGCTGGTCTCCTCACCTTTCGCTCCAATTCATTCCCTGCTGATCTCTCCTGGCTTTGTTTTTTCCCTCTCACCCCCACCTGTCCTCAGTAATGGCAAGGGTCCGGCAGGGGGAAATGCTCTCTAAGGGGGTGCAGTAGATCCTACAAGCAAGCATGTTTATGGTGAGAGCAGAGGATTGGGGTGACTGAGTACATTCTACTGTCCAGGAAACTGACAGGGCTGGGGGCTTCTATTAAAAGGGAGGAGGACTGAGACTTCCCTGGATTCCCCCTGGAGTGACAGGAGCCAGCATGTGGAAGGGATAAGTTCTGAACATGCTGAGACTTGTAGTGTGCAGGCAGCAGTCGGACTTCTGTGGACATAATGGCATAGTGCTGGGCCCATGCTCCAGGAGCCCGTTCCACCTCCCTGTCACATTATGTTAGGGGACAGCAGCAGCCGCCAGCCATACCCGCCCTGGGGGACAGCAGCAGCAGCCGCCAGCCATACCCGCCCTGGGGGACAGCAGCAGCCGCCAGCCGTACCCGCCCTGGGGGACAGCAGCAGCAGCCGCCAGCCGTACCCGCCCTGGGGGACAGCAGCAGCAACCGCCAGCCATACCCGCCCTGGGGGACAGCAGCAGCAGCCGCCAGCCATACCTGCCCTGGGGGACAGCAGCAGCAGCCACCAGCCATACCCACCCTGGGGGACAGCAGCAGCTGCCAGCCATACCCACCCTGGGGGACAGCAGCAGCTGCCACCAGCCATACCCGCCCTGGGGGACAGCAGCAGCAGCCGCCAGCCATACCCACCCTGGGGGACAGCAGCAGCCGCCAGCCATACCCACCCTGGGGGACAGCAGCAGCCACCAGCCATACCCACCCTGGGGGACAGCAGCAGGAGCCGCCAGCCATACCCGCCCTGGGGGACAGCAGCAGCAGCCGCCAGCCGTACCCGCCCTGGGGGACAGTAGCAGCAACTGCCAGCCATACCCACCCTGGGGGACAGCAGCAGCAGCCGCTAGCCATACCTGCCCTGGGGGACAGCAGCAGCCGCCAGCCATACCCGCCCTGGGGGACAGCAGCAGCCGCCAGCCATACCCGCCCTGGGGGACAGCAGCAGCAGCCACCAGCCATACCCGCCCTGGGGGACAGCAGCAGCAGCCACCAGCCATACCCACCCTGGGGGACAGCAGCAGCCGCCAGCCATACCCACCCTGGGGGACAGCAGTAGTAGCCACCAGCCATACCCACCCTGGGGGACAGCAGCAGCCGCCAGCCATACCCACCCTGGGGGACAGCAGTAGTAGCCACCAGCCATACCCACCCTGGGGGACAGCAGCAGCCACCAGCCATACCTGCCCTGGGGGACAGCAGCAGTAGCCACGAGCCATACCCACCCTGGGGGACAGCAGCAGCCGCCAACCATACCCGCCCTGAGGGACAGCAGCATGCGCCAGCCATACCCGCCCTGGGGGACAGCAGCAGCCGCCAGCCATACCCACCCTGGGGGACAGCAGCAGCCGCCAGCCATACCCGCCCTGGGGGACAGTAGCAGCAGCCGCCAGCCATACCCACCCTGGGGGACAGTAGCAGCAGCCGCCAGCCATACCCGCCCTGGGGGACAGCAGCAGCAGCCGCCAGCCGTACCCGCCCTGGGGGACAGCAGCAGCAACCACCAGCCATACCCGCCCTGGGGGACAGCAGCAGCAGCCGCCAGCCATACCCGCCCTGGGGGACAGCAGCAGCAGCCGCCAGCCATACCCGCCCTGGGGGACAGCAGCAGCAACCACCAGCCATACCCACCCTGGGGGACAGCAGCAGCAGCCGCCAGCCATACCTGCCCTGGGGGACAGCAGCAGCAACCACCAGCCATACCCACCCTGGGGGACAGCAGCAGCCGCCAGCCATACCCACCCTGGGGGACAGCAGTAGTAGCCACCAGCCATACCCGCCCTGGGGGACAGCAGCAGTAGCCACCAGCCATACCCACCCTGGGGGACAGCAGCAGTAGCCACCAGCCATACCCACCCTGGGGGACAGCAGCATGCGCCAGCCATACCCGCCCTGGGGGACAGCAGCATGCGCCAGCCATACCCGCCCTGGGGGACAGCAGCATGCGCCAGCCATACCCGCCCTGGGGGACAGCAGCATGCGCCAGCCATACCCGCCCTGAGGGACAGCAGCATGCGCCAGCCATACCCGCCCTGGAGGACAGCAGCAGCCGCCAGCCATACCCACCCTGGGGAAAGCAGCATGCGCAGCCATACCCGCCCTGGGGGACAGCAGTATGCGCCAGCCATACCCGCCCTGGGGGACAGCAGCATGCGCCAGCCATACCCACCCTGGGGGACAGCAGCATGCGCCAGCCATACCCACCCTGGGGGACAGCAGCATGCGCCAGACATACCCGCCCTGGGGACAGCAGCAGCTCCTGCCAGCCATACCCGCCCTGGGGACAGCAGCAGCTCCTGCCAGCCAAGCCCACCCTGGAGGACAGAAGCAGCTACCAGCCATACCCGCCCTGGGGGAGAGCAGCATGCACCAGCCATACCCGCCCTGGGGACAGCAGCAGCTCCTGCCAGCCATACCCACCCTGAGGACAGCAGCAGCTCCTGCCAGCCATACCCGCCCTGGGGACAGCAGCAGCTCCTGCCAGCCATACCCGCCCTGGGGGACAGCAGCAGCTCCTGCCAGCCATCCCCGCCCTGGGGATAGCAGCAGCTGCCGCCAGCCATGCCCACCTGGGGGACAGCAGCAGCAGCCGCCACGCATACCCGCCCTGGGGGACAGCAGCAGCAGCCGCCAGGCATACCCGCCCTGGGGGACAGCAGCAGCCACCAGCCATACCCGCCCTGGGGGACAGCAGCAGCCTCCAGCCATACCCGCCCTGGAAGACAGCAGCAGCCATGAAGTTTGAGGTCAGTTTTTTATAAAATCAAACAGCAATGGACATGTCTGTTTTCTACACTGGGCTGCTTTCAAACTCATCCACAGGTGCAGCTGCGGGTTGCCTGCACTGAGCCATAGACTTCTGTTATTACCTGCAGGTTTGGTGCGCTTTCACAAAGTACATCCATCACATCTGCAGTATATAATAGAATTCTATGGCAACTAACCTGCAGGAAAGTCACAGGTACACTGCGCTGCACCCACGGTGTGTGTCAACCACAGTGCATCAATGTGAAAGCAGCCCTAGGCCCTTTTCATACGATCAGTCCAATCGGGTCCGCCTGTCTGTTTTTCAGGTGGACCCAATTGGACCCTCCATTCACTTCTATGGAGCGGCAGATGTAAACGGATTTGTGTCTATGTACACTTGCCTATCTCCAACCTCTGCCCTACTGACACTGTCCTCTGCCCTACCGACACTGTCCTCTGCCCTACCGACACCGTCCTCTGCCCTACCGACACCGTCCTCTGCCCTACCGACACCGTCCTCTGCCCTACCGACACCGTCCTCTGCCCTACCGACACTGTCCTCTGCCCTACCGACACCGTCCACTGCCCTACTGACACCGTCCACTGCTCTACTGACACCGTCCACTGCCCTACCGACACCGTCCACTGCCCTACCGACACCGTCCTCTGCTCTACTGACACCGTCCACTGCTCTACTGACACCATCCACTGCCCTACTGACACCGTCCACTGCTCTACTGACACCGTCCACTGCCCCACTGACACCGTCCACTGCTCTACTGACACCGTCCACTGCTCTACTGACACCGTCCACTGCTCTACTGACACCGTCCACTGCTCTACTGACACCGTCCTCTGCTCTACTGACACCGTCCTCTGCTCTACTGACACCGTCCACTGCCCTACCGACACCGTCCTCTGCCCTACCGACACCGTCCTCTGCCCTACCGACACTGTCCTCTGCCCTACCGACACCGTCCACTGCCCTACTGACACCGTCCACTGCTCTACTGACACCGTCCACTGCCCTACCGACACCGTCCACTGCCCTACCGACACCGTCCACTGCTCTACTGACACCGTCCACTGCTCTACTGACACCATCCACTGCCCTACTGACACCGTCCACTGCTCTACTGACACCGTCCACTGCCCTACTGACACCGTCCACTGCCCTACCGACACCGTCCACTGCCCTACCGACACCGTCCTCTGCCCTACCGACACCGTCCTCTGCCCTACCGACACCGTCCTCTGCCCTACCGACACCGTCCTCTGCCCTACCGACACCGTCCTCTGCCCTACCGACACCGTCCTCTGCCCTACCGACACCGTCCCCTGCCCTACCGACACCGTCCCCTGCCCTACCGACACCGTCCTCTGCCCTACCGACACCGTCCTCTGCCCTACCGACACCGTCCTCTGCCCTACCGACACCGTCCTCTGCCCTACCGACACCGTCCCCTGCCCTACCGACACCGTCCTCTGCCCTACCGACACCGTCCTCTGCCCTACCGACACCGTCCCCTGCCCTACCGACACCGTCCTCTGCCCTACCGACACCGTCCTCTGCCCTACCGACACCGTCCTCTGCCCTACCGACACCGTCCCCTGCCCTACCGACACCGTCCCCTGCCCTACCGACACCGTCCTCTGCCCTACCGACACCGTCCTCTGCCCTACCGACACCGTCCTCTGCCCTACCGACACCGTCCCCTGCCCTACCGACACCGTCCTCTGCCTTACCGACACCGTCCTCTGCCCTACCGACACCGTCCTCTGCCCTACCGACACCGTCCTCTGCCCTACCGACACCGTCCTCTGCCCTACCGACACCGTCCTCTGCCCTACCGACACCGTCCTCTGCCCTACCGACACCGTCCACTGCCCTACCGACACCGTCCACTGCTCTACCGACACCGTCCACTGCTCTACCGACACCGTCCACTGCTCTACCGACACCGTCCACTGCTCTACTGACACCGTCCTCTGCCCTACTGACACCGTCCACTGCTCTACTGACACCGTCCACTGCCCTACCGACACCGTCCACTGCCCTACCGACACCGTCCACTGCCCTACCGACACCGTCCACTGCCCTACCGACACCGTCCACTGCCCTACCGACACCGTCCACTGCTCTACTGACACCGTCCTCTGCCCTACTGACACCGTCCTCTGCCCTACTGACACCGTCCACTGCTCTACTGACACCGTCCTCTGCCCTACTGACACCGTCCTCTGCCCTACCGACACCGTCCACTACCCTACCGACACCGTCCACTGCTCTACTGACACCGTCCACTGCTCTACTGACACCGTCCACTGCCCTACTGACACCATCCACTGCTCTACTGACACCGTCCTCTGCACTACTGACACCGTCCTCTGCCCTACTGACACCGTCCTCTCCCCTTCAATGCACTGTCCTTTATGGTAGGCTAATTTTATATTTTAGCGATGATATTTTGTTTTATTAAATTTATTATATTTTTTCCCTATTTTAGGCCTTGCTGGGTCATTTCTTAAAAAAAAAAAAAAGGGCGCCAAACCCCGGTGATCTTTTTCATTTTGTTCAGATTGATGTGTTACCTATCCCTGCTCCAGAGTAGTTTAAAGATTTTGGAGAAACTGTCCACATTTTGACAAACTGTTCCTCCAAATTCTTTTGAATGATCCTCTCAATATCTAAATAAAGATCTGAAATTATTCTTTAGCCACTTGGAGTATCTTGGCATGCGGTGGAAGTGGCAGGTGGTAGTAGGGGGGGGGGGGTCAACTTTTGCATTAACCTTTTGTTTAACCATGTCCTTTAAGCCCCTCCCACTGTTCAGTTTGACCACACCCACTTATGCTGTAGTGCGCGTAGCGCATTCACGTAGCATGCCACCTCATGCTTCCTCCCTCAAGTGTCCCTCATTCTGAAGTTCAAAAGTTGGGAGGGTCTCGGCTGTGGCGGGCTGCATTAGAGGTGGAGGAGAGAGATGAGCAGGCGGATGGGCAGAGATGACATCATCACTCTCCGCCCGCTCCACCGCTCTTCCGCCCTCACAGCCGGGCCACTTCAATGTGGGAGCGATGTGCGGCGGGGAGCAGAGAGATGACATCATCTCTCACTGCCCACCACACATCAGCGCTCTTCCGCCCTCACAGCACGGGCCTCTTCAATGTCAGAGGTGCGGTGGGGAGCAGAGAGATTACATTATCTATCACTGCCCGCCCCGCATCGCCGCTCTCCTGCCCTCATGGGCCAGTGCTGCCAGCCTGCCGCCAATGCAGCGACAATGAACATTTGGTGGCACTGGCTGGCATGGCAAGTGTCAATCCACATCAGTTGGCAAGTGACAACCCACATCTAGTGGCCGGTGATGTGGCAAGTGACAGTCTGCAAATGGTGGCAGGTGACGTGGCAAGCGACAATCCGCATCAGGTGGCAGGTGACGAAGCAAGTGACAATCTGCAAATGGTGGCAAGTGACGTGGCAAGTGACAATCTGCAAATGGTGGCTGGTGACGTGGCAAGTGACAATCTGCAAATGGTGGCAGGTGACGTGGCAAGTGACAATCTGCAAATGGTGGCAGGTGACAATCTGCAAATGGTGGCAGGTGACAATCTGCAAATGGTGGCAAGTGACGTGGCAAGTGACAATCTGCAAATGGTGGCAGGTGACGTGGCAAGTGACAATCTGCAAATGGTGGCAGGTGACGTGGCATGTGACAATCTGCAAATGGTGGCTGGTGACGTGGCAAGTGACAATCTGCAAATGGTGGCAGGTGACGTGGCAAGTGACAATCTGCAATTGGTGGCAGGTGACGTGGCAAGTGACAATCTGCAATTGGTGGCAGGTGATGTGGCAAGTGACAATCCACATCTGGTGGCAGGTGATGGTAGCAAGTTAAAAAGCTGCATCTGCCGACAGGCGATAGTGGCAAGTGACATGATGCATCTGGTGGCAGGAGATGTGGCAAGTGACACGCCCAGGGCTCCCACTGATTCTGCATTATGGTGAGTTGAACCACTTCATTATATATTAGAATGTAACAATAGAAACAATGCGCCTCGATCACCCTGACACCATATCAACCATGGTGCCATGATGATTGAAATGCCAACATCATCCTTTGCCCGCATAAAATTGCTTACCACCAGCCCCCCCTCCCCCGGGCCTGCAAAAAGGTTGGTGACTGCTGCTAGGGGCTCTAGCCCCAGATCTTTTGCAGACCTAGCAACGCCCCTGGCGGTGGGAGTCCATCATTTACAGAATGCCGGTCAGTCTAGTGTGGTATGGTAGTCCCTTGAGTATAGAAGTTGGCATGTGGTATGGCGATGGATCAAGCGTGGCATGGCAATGTGGCAAGCGTGGGCTGGATTAAGTTTGCAATGGCAGTGGGTTCTCTATGGCATGGTGGTGGGTGAAGTGCGGGAAGTGGTGGGATGAATGCGGCACGGCGATGGGTAAAGCCTGGAATGGTGGTCAGTCCCCCTCCCCCCCCCATGCCCGGGAATTTTAAACATGAGGTTGTGAGCAAAAGATGGGGAGGTAGGTACTTATCAGAAATAGGTCCCCCGCTACCCCTCCACAAAAAAAGTGCCCAAAAAAGTTAGAAGAGGAGGGGGGGGGACTTCTCATTTTGGGTGAGGGAGCAAATAGTACAGAATACTCCGCATGCCGGATATAAAGAGGACCGGTCACTGCGATCACCGACCGATCGATCGGAGGAATGAGGAGGAATGAGGAGGACCTGTCCTATGTCTGGTCACTGAACCATCAGAGGGATTCCACCAATCAGGAGAGAGATACACATTATATATATATATATATACACACATCACAGGGACAGTGGTATACAGAGGGATATATCTCTCTATCTATCTATCTATCTATCTATCTATCTATCTATCCAGGGATTGGGAAGTCTTACGATCTCGGTGGCCAGCACGATCCCTTTCTTGGTCCGGATGTAGGATCGCACAGTGACGGTACAGCTCGCACTCTCCTCGGCACTCCGGTCAGTATTCGGGTCGGACATTCTGCAAGGACTGGGGGAAGAAGCGCTGATGGAGTGAGAGCTGTCCGGGGGGGGGCGTGGCGGGAGCTGGGTGTGGGCGGGGCGTGCAGACAGGAGGCGGGAACCCCAAGCCACTCTAATGCCATATAAGGAGTGAGGAGGGTCGCTGGGTGTGCCGGAGCTCCGCCCCCTGAATGTGCGGGAAGAGTTCTCTCTCTGCTGATATAAAAAGGCAAAAATACATTCCCTGTGTGTGCACCTTTCTCATCACACTCCACATCAGAGCCCCACCCCCATTACATTAGAGCCCCGCCCCCATTACATCAGAGCCCCTCCATTAAATCAGAGCCCCTCTCCCATTACATCAGAGCCCCACCCCCATTACATCAGAGCCCCCATTACATCAGAGCCCCGCCCCCATTACATCAGAGCCCCTCCATTAAATCAGAGCCCCTCCCCATTACAGAGCCCCGCCCCCATTACATCAGAGCCCCTCCCCCATTACATCAGAGACCCCATTACATCAGAGCCCCGCCCCCATTACATTAGAGCCCCTCCATTAAATCAGAGCCCCTCCCCCATTACATCAGAGCCCCGCCCCCATTACATCAGAGCCCCGCCCCCATTACATCAGAGCCCCCCATTACATCAGAGCCCCTCCCCATTACATCAGAGCCCCTCCCCCATTACATCAGAGCCCCTCCCCCATTACATCAGAGCCCCTCCCCCATTACATCAGAGCCCCCCATTACATCAGAGCCCCTCCCCCATTACATCAGAGCCCCTCCCCCATTACATCAGAGCCCCTCCCCCTTACATCAGAGACCTCGCCCACCATTACAACAGAGCCCCCCCATTACATCAGAGTCCTCCCAATTACATCAGAGTCCTCCCCCTTACATCAGAGCCCCTCCCCCTTACATCAGAGCCACTCCCCCTTACATCAGAGGCTCCCTCTACATCAGAGTCCTCCTCCTTACATCAGAGCTCCTCCCCCTTACATCAGAGCTCCTCCCCCTTACATCAGAGCTCCTCCCCCCTTACATCAGAGCCCCTCCCCATTACATCAGTAAGCACAGTCTTGCTAGAATTAGCAGGTAGTTGGGGAAAGGTCAGCGGTCACTTGTCATTGGAGGAAGGAATGTTGGGGGGGGGGGAGGGGGGGGTACAGCATAGCTCAGACTATGCAGGGAATCCCTGGGTGTCACCCATGGCTGGGAGGACTCCGGAGTCTGACAAGAGGCAGCTTGTTGGAGAACTCCATGGGAAAACATGAGCGGCGAGGAGCCCCAATATTGACCACTTTCACCCCCTTCTTCCCCCCCCCCCCCCCAGTGTCCCTCTTCAACCCCTTCAACCCTGGGCACTTTCACCCCCTTCCTGCCCCCCCCTCCCCCCTGTGTCCCTTTACCACTTCTATACCGGGCACTTTCACCCCCTTCCTGCCCCTCCCCCCAGTGTCCCTCTTTAACCCCTTCAATCCTGGGCACTTTCACCCCCTTCCTGCCCCCCCTCCCCCCAGTGTCCCTTTACCACTTCTATACCGGGCACTTTCACCCCCTTCTTCCCCTCCCCCCCCCTAGTGTCCCTCTTTAACCCCTTCAATACCGGGCACTTTCACCCCCTTCCCCCCCCCCCCTGTGTCCCTCTTTAACCCCTTCAATCCTGGGCACTTTCACCCCCTTCCTGCCCCTCCCCCCAGTGTCCCTCTTTAACCCCTTCAATCCTGGGCACTTTCACCCCCTTCCTGCCCCTCCCCCCAGTGTCCCTCTTTAACTCCTTCAATACCAGTCACTTTTAACCCCTTGCTGTCCACGCTCCAATTTTCAGCTTTCATCGCCGTCACTCTTTGAATGACAATCACGCGGTCATGTGACACTGTACTCAGAGGACATTGTTATTTTTTTCACACAGATAGAGCTTTCTTTTGTTGGTATTTAATCACTGCTGGGGGTGGGGGGGGGGGTATTTTTTGCAAAATTAACAATCAAAAGACTGAAAAATGTTTAAAAAAAAAAAAAAAAAAAAACATGCTTTTCTTTTGTTTCTGTTATCAAATTTTGTAAATAAATATTCTTTCTTCATAAATTGAGGCCAAAAATGTGTTCTGCTCCATCTATTGGTGAAAATAACCCAAATCAGTGCTTATTATTTAGTCTGTAGGAAAGTTATAGAGACCACACACTATAGGATTATATATCTGAGAATCGATTGATTCCGATGTACTGACAGGCCGATCGCATTTCTTGGGGCCCAAAAACGCCCGGGACAGTACAAAATACCCCCCCAAATTACCCCTTTTTTTTGGGAAGTAGACAGTCCAAGGTATTTAGTAAGAGGCGAGTTTTTTGAAGTTGTCATTTTTTTGTCGCAGTTTTTTGTAAAATGAAGAAATTTAAAAAAAAAAAAAATGGTTAGCTAAAAAATAAAGAAAATGTTTAAAAAATTTAATACAATATTTTTTTTATTTTTTTTTACATATTGTCACCAGTCAGTATCCCGGATCGCCGCCACACCAGTTATATGATGACGCCGTACTGAACTAGTGACGGTATGTTAAAAAAAAAAGTCTTCATTTTCCAAAAAAATTGTGACAAAAAGTTACAATTTCAGGGTTCTAGAACTGAGATCAATACATCAGGACTGATCGATGTTCAGATATACAGTATATATATATATCCCGCAGTTTGTAGACGCGATAACTTTCACACAAACCAATCAATAACATACACTGATTGGGAATTTTTTAATTTATTTTTTACCAAAGACAGTCATGGAGCAGAATACATTTTGGTCTAAATTTATATAGAAATTGAATTTTATTGGATATATTTTATAATAAAAAATAGAGAAAATATTGTTTTTTTTTCAAAATTTTTAGTCTTTTATATAACAAAAAATCATAAAAACGCAGTGGTGATCAAATATCACTAAAAAAAAGCTCTATTTGTGTGAAAAAAATTATATAAAATGTAATTGGTGTACAGTGGTGCATGACTGCACAATTACCAGTTAAAGTAGCGCAGTGCTGAATAGCAAACAATGGCCTGGTCATGAAGGGGGGTAAAACCTTCCAGAAGTCAAGTGGTTAAACATGTGCAAAAAAAAAAAAACAATAGTGACCCATCATTGGTATCAATGGGGGAAAAGTGCCCCATCATTGGTGTGAGTGGGGGGAATAGTGCCCCATCATTGGTGTGAGTGGGAGGAATAGTGCCCCATCATTGGTGTGAGTGGGAGGAATAGTGCCCCGTCATTGGTGTGAGTGGGGGAATAGTGCCTCATCATTGGAGGAATAGTGCCCCATCATTGGTATCATTGGGAGAAATAGTGCCCCATCATTGGTATCAGTGGGAGGAATAGTGCCCCATCATTGGTATCAGTGGGAGGAATAGTGCCCCATCATTGGTATCAGTGGGAGGAATAGTGCCCCATCATTGGTATCAGTGGGAGAAATAGTGCCCCGTCATTGGTATCAGTGGGAGAAATAGTGCCCCATCATTGGTATCAGTGGGAGGAATAGTGCCCCATCATTGGTGTCAGTGGCAGAAATAGTGTCCCATCATTGGTATCAGTGGGAAGAATAGTGCCCTATCATTGGTGTCAGTGGGAGAAATAGTGCTTAATCATTGGTGTCATTGGGAGTAGTGCCCCATTGTTGGTATCAAGAATAGGGCCCTGCAGTTGGTGCCAGTGTGAAGAATAGTGCCCCATCATTGGTGTTGGTGGGAGGAATAGTGCCCCATCATTGATAACAGTGGGAGGAATAGTCCCCCATCATTGGTATCAGTGAGAGGAATAGTGCCCCATCATTGGTATCAGTGGGAGGAATAGTGCCCCATCATTGATAACAGTGGGAGGAATAGTGCCCCATCATTGGTGTCAGTGGGAGGAATAGTGCCCCATCATTGGTATCATTGGGAGGCGTCAGTGGGGGGGGAGGGGGAATAGTGCCCCATCATTGGTGTCAGTGGGGGGAATAGTATCCCATCATTGGTGTCAGTGGGAGGAATAGTGCCCCATCATTGGTATCAGTGGGGAGGAATAGTGCCCCATCATTGGTATCAGTGGGAGGAATAGTGCCCCATCATTTGGTATCAGTGGGAGGATTAGTGCCCCATCATTGGTATCAGTGGAAGGAATAGTGCCCCATCATTGGTATCAGTGGAAGGAATAGTGCCCCATTGTTGGGGTCACTGGTAGGAATAGTGCCTGGTATCCAATCTGGCCCCCGGGCCGCAGTTTGGAGATCACTCACCTCGGGCTACCCTTGAACTCTCGGGAGGAGATCTCTCCACCAGACAGTATTACCTTTGTTTTAGTGTCAGGTTCTGTGGCAGGGTCCCGCCCACATATAAATGACCACACCCCTTTTCTAACACACCAGACATTTTTTAAACCAGCAATCCTGTGCAAATGATCCAGATCCCATTGGTACACCTAAGAAGAAGAAGTTTACTTACCGCCAGCGGCTCGTGCTTTTGGTTTTCTCACTTTGGGAAAGGTGAGGTAGGAATCGTATCCAAACAGGATGGAGGCCAATAGGCTGAATACCTGCAATGATGGGAGTGATTGTTAAATATACCATGGTCATGTGACCACACCGCTTGTATGTTATACTGATTGATAATGAGAGCTTAAGCTGCTTTTTGTGGACCCCCTGGAGGGTTCGACCGAACCCTTCTCACCCAATCAGAGGGCCTGAGCGGTGTATATGACCCTCCCACCCGGCCAGATTTCTAAATCCCTCCATATTTTTAGCCGGCCAGGTTTTTCAGTCCAACAACCAACATAATATTAAAAGAATGAAATTATAATTTGAAAGAGACTAAACGTGGCATACAGGATTGTAACTAGAACCTTCAGAGCCCCCCCCCAATGTAAGAAACCATGAAGGGCCCTGCTAACCCCTGGCTGTGGCCCTTCAGTCTGAGCCCAGTGGCGGAACGCCAGGGCCCAGTCGTATTTGTGACCCTGGTAGTTCCGCCACTGGAGTCAGTTAGTTTTTTATTTTTGTTGTTTTATTTTTTATTCTTTTTTTTTAATCAATTTATTTTATTGATTTTGATATGCTTAAAAAGTAGAGGTGCCAGAAGTGCAGGGTCCGTGTATCAGATCCAGGGAGGACGATGGGGAGGAGCCTCGACACGTAGCTCATGCCGGACAGCTGGGATCCCTCCTGACCTTCCCTCTCACTGCTGCCTAATGCCTGACACCCAGGGGCGGACTGATAACTCATGGGGCCCCTGGGCAATAGGAGATTATGGGGCCCCCAGGCAATCAGAGATTATGGGGCCACACAGTATACACACACACACACAGTATACAATCACACAGTATACACAGACAGATGTAAAAAAAACACAGATTTATACATACTGTCCCTGGTTTTACTGAGGCTGGCAACCCTGATGGGGCCCCCTAGTGGCCCAGGGCCCTCGGGCAGTGCCCGAGTGGCTCAATGGTCAGTCCGCCCCTGCTGACACCTGAGGTGGGGAAGGAGCCGTGGCGCTGAGAGGAGAGGAGGAAAGTGCATGGCTTTGTGGGATACTAGCCTTTAGCCTCCCCCCCTCCCCCGTGAGATGTTCTCAGACTCCTGACTCCCGGACTTACCACCCCCCCTAGGGTTGCCACCTGTCCAGGATTCATCTGGACAGTCAAGGTTTGGAATTATGTGTCTGGGTTTCGGTCTGCCTGAAACCTGGACACATTATTCAGACTGGGCTGTGGCTCCCCAAGTAACTGAGATAGTCACACAAAAATCTGTTGCCATCCGGGAGCTGCGGGACGCTTTCTGGGGGCAGGTTTGGCATCAATGAGGCACTGGGGGGGCGATAGAGCAGTTTGGCCACATCCACTGTTTGTCGCAGCGCGCTGCATTACCACTCTCTTTGGGGCATCCCAAAGATGCCCCAGGTTTTTTATAATCCTATAGTGCAGGGGTCTCCAAACTTTTTAGCCCAAGGGCCACATTGTAGATTTTACAAATATTCGCGGGCCGAAAAAATTATTTATTTATAAATGAATTAATAAAATGTAAATAATCTCATCATAGCCGCATCATGTCTGTGTCCCCGTCAGAGTCTCCTTGCACATTGTGTCCCCATCAGAGCATTTTCCGCACATCTGTGTCCCCCATCAGAGCCTTTCAACATATCTGTGTCCCCACCAGACCCTTCCACACCTCTGTGTCTTCATTAGAGCCTTTCCACACCTCTGTGTCCCCCATCACAGTCTCCCCAATATCAGTGTCCCCATCAGAGACTCCCCATCAACATTGTCCCCATCATCGCTGTCCCCAGTATCAGTCTCCCCAGTATCAGTATCCCCATCATTGGTCTCCCCAGCATCAGTGTCCCCAGCAGAGTTTCCAAATCCTCAGTGTCACCGTCAACAGTTTCCCCATCAATGGTGTCTCCAGCAGTCTCCCCATCAACAGTGTCCCTAGCAGTCTCCCCATCATCAGTGTCCCCAGCAGTCTCCCCATCATCAGTGTCCCCAGCAGTCTCCCCATCATCAGTGTCCCCAGCCAGTCTCCCCATCATCAGTGTCCCCAGCAGTCTCCCCATCATCAGTGTCCCCAGCAGTCTCCCCATCATCAGTGGCTGCGTTTGATGGCACAGTGGCAGCCTTTGATGGCACAGTGGCAGCCTTTGATGGCACAGTGGCAGCATTTTGATGGCACAGTGGCAGCATTTGAAGGGCACAGTGGCAGCATTTGATGGCACAGTGGCAGCATTTGATGGCACAGTGGCAGCATTTGATGGCACAGTGGCAGCATTTGATGGGCACATTGGCTCATTTGATGACACAGTGACTGCAATTGATTTTTATTTTCAGAATTTTTCAGTTTGTTTGTGCCCCCCCCCCCCAGAAATTTTGAGCACCAGCTGCCACTGCTCATTTTTTTTTATAGCAAAGATGGTAGGCAAAGCGAATAAAGCTGGAGCAGCCAAAGGAGCCCAGACCGCCCCGAGCCCAAGAGGCATCCAGCAGTATATGTCAGCAGAAACTAGTGTACCCGAGGGGGGACTTGGTACCCCCAGACAGGGGATAACGGCTCAGTCGGGGGGCTGGCAAGCAAAAAACAGCAGAGGAAGAAGCCAAGATGAGGAGATCTAATGATTCTACTGTGACGCGACCAAGAAGTACTGGGGGGTAACACCTCAGGGGCTCTTAAAACACAAAGCGGGGAGCAAAAAAGGAGAGGAGGAGGCGCAGACCTGCTAGCGGAGGAGGAAGCAAGGCCGGGGGAAGCCCAGATATGCATACCTCAAATTAAAGAGATCTTGGCGAAGACGTTGGCGAAGGTAGAGCGATCATTGAAAGCAGATATTGCGGCAGGCCGGTCAGATATTGGACAGGTCATAGGCCTAGTGGAAGAGCTGGAAGAGAGGCTGGATGTGTACGATCAAAAACTAGAAGAGATGAATGAGCAGATGAGGTCTCTGCAGAGAGCCAATAGATCTCCCTCATATAGAACGGAAGACCTAGAAAATCGAAGCCGCCGTAAAAATCTACGCATAAGAGGGCTCCCAGAGAAGTACAAAGATGAGGAGTTAACAGGGGTTATGGGAGGGCTATTCAACCCTATGCTAGGAAAAGAAACTACAGAAATACTAAAAATAGAGTGCATAGGATCACAAGATATCAAACTCAGGCTACAGACACCCCTAGAGATGTGATGGTTGTGAAGATGAGAAGTGAGGTTTCATTATATGGAGGAAAAATTGATAATCATGGAAAAAACAAGGGGGTCGACGAGAATCTCTTATGAAGGAACAGACCTGCAGATATTTACTGACTTATCAGGCGACACTCTGACCAGAAGAAGGCTTTTAAAAGTCATTGACTGAGCAAATGCGGACATCCAATGTCCCATATCGCTGAGGTTTCCCAGCTTGCCTTAAAGTAAAAAAAAAAGATGGACTCATCGCAGTACTGAGATTCCCTGAAGATCTAGGGGATTTCTGTACTAAGCTGAATCTTCACCCTCCACCATTACCGGAATGGGAAGAAAGCACAGGAACATCATGGGCCCCAAGCAATACATGATGGACTCGTAGGGAGGACAAGGAGGAATTATTGATTAATGTACCAACAATGAGAGATATTTAAAGAATATAGAGAGTAGTCTAAGAATAGAAGATGAAAAGAAAGAAAGGGGTACAATGGGGGGGGAGAAAAAGGGCAAAGGGTAGGATGGCAGTAGTGGGGGGAGGGGGTGTGGAGGGGTTGGGGTCCAGCGGGGGGAGGGTTCGCATATGTCAGAGTGGTGTCCCATTGGAGGTATGGTCAGTAGGCAACACCTTGATAGGGATCGCCTGCTCCATAGAGTGAACAAGGGTTGGAGACTTGTTCAGTCTTCTACAGGGGTATTCTCCCTGAGAGGATGGGTGGGGGTGGTAGGGTGGGGTGAGGTGTTGCAGGTCTTTTTCCCCCTTTTTTTTCTCTCTGTCGCTCTCGCATTCCTGGGGCATCAAGGGGAAGGAGCGTCTGACAGGTGCTTCTCTTGATGAATCATGGCTACAATAAACTTTGTGACCTATAATGTTAGAGGTCTAAATACCCCTATGTAAAAAGGTATAAGGTATATAAAGAATTGCATTTTTATGGGGCGAACGTGGGTTTGCCTCCAGGAAACGCACATCACACATGCCTCTGGGTGCAGATTGTCTTCGCACTTGTTCCCCATGTGGTTTTATGGCGATTCAACATCTAGCCACTCCCGGGCGTAGCCAGGTTTTGATAAAGCTATGGTATTCGTGGTAAAGGAGAGGCTGGCAGACCCCCGAAGGAAGGTTTCTTTTCATAAAAGGGAAGTTGTTTAACATGGATTGTTCTTTTGCAAGCATTTACTCCCCAAATAGGGATCCAGATAAGATCCTAAGGAAAACCCTGAAAAAAACTGTTGGTATTCAAAGAAGGTAAACTTATGATAGCAGGAGATCGTAACCTGAGTATAGATCCAGGGGAAGATACTATAGGGGGCCCACCTGGTTTTCCAGCTCAGAGGGAAATAAAGAGATTATTATTATTAGAGTGTCAGCTCGTGGACGCATGGAGGATTAGACACCCAGTGATTCAGGGTTATACATTTTATTCCTCAGGGCATGGGTCATTCTCAAGGATTGATTACCATATATACTCGAGTATAAGCCGAGTTTTTCAGCACATTTTATTTTTTGTGCGGAAAATGCCCCCCTCGGCTTATACTCGAGTCAAGCACTTTTCTGCAGCAGAGAATGACATTTTCCGAACCGACTTTGGGGCCCCGTATCTTGGGGCTAGGAACCCCAAAATTGGTGTGCAGACCCAGTGGAACCAGCACTACAACATATCCATATAAAGTTGGGTTTCCTAGCACCAAGTGGCCCCGAGATACGGGGCCCCAAAAATCGGTTCGGAAAATGTCATTCTCTGCTGCAGAAAAGTGCTTAATATTTTCCGAACCGACTTTGGGGCCCCGTATCTCGGGGCCACTTGGAGCTAGGAACCCCAGCTTTGGATATGTTGTAGTTTGGGGTTCCTAGCACCAAGTGGCCCCGAGATACGGGACCCCAAAGTCAGTCAACTGTGTCCATCTGCAGCAATGTCATTTCAGAACCCTTTGGGTCCAGAGACCCCAAATTCTGGCTGCAGCTAGGGGGCATCTAGGAACCCTTAACTACCGAGTTTGAAGTTCGAGGCTGCAAATGGGTACAGTGAGGCTGCAAATGGGCATTGTTGACCCTCTTTTCCACTTACAGTAGCTGCCCATTTCTCACCCTAGGCTTATACTCGAGTCAATAAGTTTTCACAGTTTTTTGTGGTAAAATTAAGTGCCTCGGCTTATATTCAGGTCGCCTTATACTCGAGTATATACGGTAACACAAGCCTGGTATCCAGGATTGAGGGAGCCCCGTCTGAGTCTGTAAAGGTGGTGTAAGTAACGAATTTGCATATTGTACAGGTTATTTATACATAAGAACACAAGGAAGTAAAGGAGCTATGCGGAGATATGCTGAGTTAGAGACTGTGTTGTGTGAAATGCTGGCATACCAGCATACATGTATACGGAGAGCTGCAGTACAGTGCAATATATTTGATATATTGGATAAATCGGATGCATTGGATACGGCTGACCCTCCCAAATACAAGCTCACAATAAGCTCCCAGTGATTTCTCTCATCCACAACTCTTAAGTCCTTTTTTGTTTATTACCTGCTACCGGTTTGATTGCTTGTAACCTGGGTCAGGGGTTCGAAGAAGCCCCCCTTGAATAATTAAGCCTCCCTAAAAGTACATCTAATGCCGTGTACACACGGGCTGACTTTTCGGCAACAAAAGTCCGACAGACTTTTAACGGACTTATGGCGGACTTTCGACGGACTTTATAACGAACCGACTTGGCTACACACGACCACACCAAAGTCCGACGGATTCATACGTGATGACGTACACCGGACTAAAATAAGGAAGTTGATAGGCTACAATACTCATGCCTTTCAAGCTCATATATTCCACTCGATATTCCACTATCTTAGAGAGAGTGGAATATGAACTTGAAAGGCATGAGTATTGTAGCGTATTTGGGTTGCGCATTCTCCACATATCAGATAATCCCACTTCCTGTAAAAACTGGTACAACCTGCTCTCAGAGCTATTCTGCTCATGTTTTACTAGTGGGAACCTATCCATTTTTTTGTTTATAACCTCATTAAAGCCCCCCCCCCCAATGCTATAACTGGTATCTCAGTTTTATGCATCATAAACTCCATTCGTCTATACAGGACTTCTAGTTTAAAAGGTGGTGGGATATACAGATATTTGCAAGAACATACTCCCTATTCTCAATAGCACAATGGAGAAAATTATACCGTCCCATCTCATCTACACTGATAGTTACAAAGTAGTAAGGTTGAGTAAAGACACCAGTCCATCCAGTTCAACCTGAGTGAGTGTGGGTGCGTTGTCTAAAATTGTCCCTATCCCTGTACATCGTGTCTCATTAAGATGCTCTATTATTTTTATGTAAGGTACCCATATAGCGCCGTTAATATTTACACAGCGCTCCACACATACATTGATACATCGCACACTCACATTGGTCCTTACCCTCAAGGAGCCCACAATCCAAGGTCCCCAACTCACATTCATATACTAGGGCCAATTTACCTACCAGCATGTCTTTGGATTGTGGGAGGAAACCGGAGTACCCGGAGGAAACCCACGCAGGCACAGGGAGAACATGCAAACTCCAGGCAGGTAGTGTCGTGGTTGGGATTTGAACCAGCAACCCTTCTTACTGCTAGGCGAGAGTGCTACCCACTACACCACTGTGCCGCCCAGGTGAGCACAACCCCTCTCCTTACCAACACTGTCACTCCACTTGAATAAGACGTGTGCACTGAGTGATATTGTTATTCAAACCTTTTTACTTCCGAATTGTAACTTAGTTTCTTTGGTTAGGTGTGTCTCCTACAGACCAGTCCTATCTCATATGTCTCCAACGCATCAAATACTGCAGCCCTCTTAGCTGGGGTGCCCATTCCACGAACATTCCCAAGAACCAATTTTCAAAACTCTAGATTGCGTTGAGGATCGGGAAATGAAGAAAAACAGGCGGACAAAAAGAACCCCCCAAAGGGGCCATAAAAAGACCATGTACACAAAAAAATTCCCGTCCCCCCTATGCGTTAACATGCCCATATGTTCTTACTTTCCACTTTGTGTAACCAATGTGAATTTTTCCCTTAAGTGTGTTTTGTGTGCACATTTTATCATAAATTTTTTTCTCTTGTATGTGTTCAAGCTCATATATTCAAGCTTATATATTTCAAGCTCATATATTCCACTCGATATTCCACTATCTTAGAGAGAGTGGAATATGAACTTGGAAGGCATGAGTATTGTAGCGTATTTGGGTTCCACATTCTCCACATATCAGATAATCCCACTTCCTGTAAAAACTGGTACAACCTGCTCTCAGAGCTATTCTGCTCATGTTTTACTAGTGGGAACCTATCCATTTTTTTGTTTATAACCTCATTAAAGCCCCCCCCCCCCCCCCCCAATGCTATAACTGGTATCTCAGTTTTATCCATCATAAACTCCATTCGTCTATACAGGACTTCTAGTTTAAAAGGTGGTGGGATATACAGATATTTGCAAGAACATACTCCCTATTCTCAATAGCACAATGGAGAAAAATATACCGTCCCATCTCATCTACACTGATAGTTACAAATTTACAAAGTTAGTAAGGTTGAGTAAAGACACCAGTCCATCCAGTTCAACCTGAGTGAGTGTGGGTGCGTTGTCTAAAATTGTCCCTATCCCTGTACATCGTGTCTCATTAAGATGCTCTATTATTTTTATGTAAGGTACCCATATAGCGCCGTTAATATTTACACACCACTCCACACATACATTGATACATCGCACACTCACATTGGTCC
The DNA here is from genome assembly GCA_037952925.1 of Lithobates clamitans. Taxonomy (NCBI): domain Eukaryota; kingdom Metazoa; phylum Chordata; class Amphibia; order Anura; family Ranidae; genus Lithobates; species Lithobates clamitans. The sequence continues at coordinate 233,415 of JBBGZY010002815.1, forward strand.
TTACCCTCAAGGAGCCCACAATCCAAGGTCCCCAACTCACATTCATATACTAGGGCCAATTTTTGGACAGAAGCCAATTAACCTACCAGCATGTCTTTGGAGTGTGGGAGGAAACCAGAGGAAACCCACGCAGGCACAGGGAGAACATGCAAACTCCAGGCAGGTAGTGTCGTGGTTGGGATTTGAACCAGCAACCCTTCTTACTGCTAGGCGAGAGTGCTACCCACTACACCACTGTGCCGCCCAGGTGAGCACAACCCCTCTCCTTACCAACACTGTCACTCCACTTGAATAAGACGTGTGCACTGAGTGATATTGTTATTCAAACCTTTTTACTTCCGAATTGTAACTTAGTTTCTTTGGTTAGGTGTGTCTCCTACAGACCAGTCCTATCTCATATGTCTCCAACGCATCAAACACTGCAGCCCTCTTAGCTGGGGTGCCCATTCCACGAACATTCCCAAGAACCAATTTTCAAAACTCTAGATTGCGTTGAGGATCGGGAAATGAAGAAAACAGGCGGACAAAAAGAACCCCCCAAAGGGGCCATAAAAAGACCATGTACACAAAAAAATTCCCATCCCCCCTATGCGTTAACATGCCCATATGTTCTTACTTTCCACTTTGTGTAACCAATGTGAATTTTTCCCTTAAGTGTGTTTTGTGTGCACATTTTATCATAAATTTTTTTCTCTTGTATGTGTTTTATGTGCATGTTTTATCTTTAATTTTATACATATATTTTTCCCATGGTTTCCTCCTACTATCTTAAAAATTACTCCTGAAAATACTCTACGTGCATATTTTATCATTTATTTTATATTTTCCCTATAATTTCCTCCTATTATCTTGAAAGTGAAAGTTATGTCTTCCTTCTGACCCTTCTGTAACCCCTGTGAAAGCCCATTTTGATATCTTACCCCCCCCCCCATCCCCATTCTCCCTCCCCCTCCCCCCTCCCTCTTTACACCTTTCTAGGTAATCCCTTGGGGCTTTTTTTGTGATCGGTACATACGTCCCCCCATTCTCCTCTTCACCCACCCTAGTGACTCTCTTCCCTCCCCTCCCCACCTCCCTCCCTTTCATCTTCTAACAAATTGTATTTTTATACATTTCCCATACAATCATTAAAGAGGAAGTAAACCCTGATGAGTTTACTTCCTCATTGTTTCCCTGCAAAGGTAAAGCATAATGGGCTACTATGTCCCTTCTCCTATGAAGCGCCCATCTTCTTTCCGGGTATCGGCGCTGTGATTGGCCGGAGCCGCTATGACGTCACTCCCGCGAATGATCGCCGTTAGAGACGGCACGTCAGTGCATGCGCTGTAGACATCGGTGCCTGTCTTTTGGAAATATCTCCTGAACCATGTAGGTTTAGGAGATATTTCTTGCACCTACAGGTAAGCCTTAATCTAGACTTACCTGTAGGTAAAAAGGGTCTGTAAGGGTTTACAACCACTTTAAACTTCTCTTATACTGTGCGTCTCCCACCATCCTCCAAACAACATGCAATTTACCCTTTCCACCAAACCTCAATATATCCCATCTTCAAACTGATATTCCCTCATTTTATTAACTGATCCTTATTGTCCTCCAGCCATGTTGTCGCTCCCTCTGGGGAGTCAAAGAACTGAGTCCCTCCCAGCACTACCACTCGTAGCGGAGATGGGCACAGCAATGCGTAAGTGACATTACGTTTTTGAAGTCCGCGTTTAATTTCCGTAAAACCCCCCGCCCTGCGCTTCTGCAGGTCGGGTGAGAAGTCGGGATACATCGAGATCTTGACTCCGCCATAGAAAATATTCCCCACCTCCCCTACCCTTACGCAATAAAGTTACTTTATCCTTATAATTTAAAAATTTCAATAACATTGATCTAGGGGAATCCTCCTGAAGGTGGGGGGCTTAAAAAGGGATTCTATGCGCTCTTTCGATCGAAAACTGTTGCGAAAATGTTTCTCTTCCAAATAACACAATAAACCAGTTTTCCAAAAATTCTACTGGATTAGACCCCCTCGCTCTTTTCCGGAAGTCCCACCAGCCTCACGTTATTCCTACGAAGCCTGTTTTCCATCTCATCCATTTTTCCAACAAACTTGCCCATTTGATCTTTTAGTGTTTTAACCTCTTGTTTTACTGGATATAAGTCATCCTCTATTTGACTTATCCTCCCTTCTACAGCAGTTATTCTCTCGGCAGTTTTTTGAAGCTCGTGCCGTACTAAAGACAGTTCCTCTTTGACGCCCTTCATTTGGTCGCATAATTCCCCCAGGGACTGTTTGCATACATTGACCGCCAGTAATACATCATTTAGTGTGGGGGTTCCCTCTACTGGGGGGGCTGTTGGGGGGATTGTTGCTAAATTTATCTCAGTCCCTTTTTACTGCGGCTACCATTTGGCCTTGGCTTTTCCTGTCTGTTGACACTTTAGTCTGAGGATGCTGCCCCCCTTTACTTGGTTTATGATCTGGAGTATGGGCATATCTTTCCAATTTAGCTGCAGCCGCAGCGGCTTATCTTTATTTTCTTTTGCCGACCGCAGTGACTGTGGCCCCACATTCTCCTGGCTGGGGTTCTCATCCCCTCTTCTCCTTGCTGACATGTCCACTCTTCAGCTAGCCAACCCAGATGTTTAAAGAAGTTCTTTTTTATTTATAATCTTAGATGTACTTTTAGGGAGGCTTAATCATCAAAGGGGACTTCTCCCAACCCCTGACCCAGGTTACAAGCAATCAAACAGGTAGCAGGTAATAAATAAAAAAGGAATTAAGAGTTGTGGATAAATTGTGGATGAGAGAAATCACTGGGAGCTTATTGTGAGCTTGTATTTGCGAGGGTCAGCGGTATCCAATGCATCCGATTTATCCAATATATCAAAAATATTGCACTGTACTGCAGCTCTCCGTATACATGTTTGCTAGTTTGCCAGCATTTCACACAACACAGTCTCTAACTCAGCACATCTCCGCATAGCTCCTTTATTTCCTTGTGTTCTTATGTAGAAATAACATAGAGTGAATGCAGTATATGATATGCAGTCTGTAGCGTATAGTGTACAATATGCAAATTCGTTACTCACACCACCTTTACAGACTCAGACGGGGCTCCCTCGATCTTGGATACCAGGCTTGTGTTATATAAGAGACACACATAGGTTCAGTCATAGAATCACTGCATCCACAGTCGTGTGCCTCAGGAGAAAAAAAAATAGGTTTTCTGGCGTTTCCGGGTATCTCGTGTGCCTCTGACCAGTCTCTGAACATCTCTTGTATCATGTCCGCAGTCTCTGAACATCTCTTGTATCATGTCCGCAGTCTCTGACCATCTCTTCTATCATGTCCGCAGTCTCTGACCATCTCTTGTATCATGTCCGCAGTCTCTGACCATCTCTTGTATCATGTCCACAGTCTGACCATCTCTTGTATCATGTCCGCAGTCTCTGACCATCTCTTGTATCATGTCAGCAGTCTCTGACAATCTCTTGTATCATGTCCTCAGTCTCTAACCATCTCTTGTATCATGTCCACAGTCTCTGACCATCTCTTGTATCATGTCCACAGTCTCTGACCATCTCTTGTATCATGTCCGCAGTCTCTGACCATCTCTTGTATCATGTCCGCAGTCTCTAACCATCTCTTGTATCATGTCCGCAGTCTCTGACCATCTCTTGTATCATGTCCTCAGTCTCTGACCATCTCTTGTATCATGTCCGCAGTCTCTGACCATCTCTTGTATCATGTCCGCAGTCTCTGACCATCTCTTGTATCATGTCCGCAGTCTCTGACCATCTCTTGTATCATGTCCGCAGTCTCTGACAATCTCTTGTATCATGTCCGCAGTCTCTGACCATCTCTTGTATCATGTCCGCAGTCTCTGACCATCTCTTGTATCATGTCCGCAGTCTCTAACCATCTCTTGTATCATGTCCTCAGTCTCTAACCATCTCTTGTATCATGTCTGCAGTCTCTAACCATCTTTTGTATCATGTCCTCAGTCTCTAACCATCTACTGTATCATGTCCTCTCTCTCTAACCATCTACTGTATCATGTCCGCAGTCTCTAACCATCTCTTGTATCATGTCCACAGTCTCTAATCATCTCTTGTATCATGTCCTCGGTCTTTGACCATCTCTTGTATCATGTCCACAGTCTCCAACCATTTCTTGTATCAGGTCTGCAATCTCCTACTTAAACTTAAACACACTGCTAATAGTATTAGTATTAGCAAAATTTCCATTTGCTGCACCTCTAACAGACATGATACAGGAGATGGTCAGAGACTGCAGACATGATACAAGAGATCAATGCAGCCTCACCAGTGTCCATCAGATGCAGCCTACCAGTGCCCCTCAGATGCAGCCTATTAGTGCCCGTTAGATGCAGCCTCACCAGTGCCCGTCAGATGCAGCCTCACCAGTGCCCATCAGATGCAGCCTCACCAGTGGCCCGTCAGATGCAGCCTACCAGTGCCCGTCAGATGCAGCCTACCAGTGCCCGTCAGATGCAGCCTACCAGTGCCCGTCAGATTCAGCCTACCAGTGCCCGTCAGATACAGCCTACCAGTGCCCGTCAGATGCAGCCTACCAGTGCCTGTAAGATGCAGCCTACCAAAGCCTGTCAGATGCAGCCTCACCAGTGCCCGTCAGATGCAGTCTACCAGTGCCTGTCAGATGCAGTCTACCAGTGCCTGTCAGATGCAGCCTACGAGTGCCCGTCAGATGCAGCCTACCAGTGCCTCACTGCAAAACAGCTTTATGGTGGCCAATCTCAGCAAGCAAACGCCATCCATGGGCACAAACCCAACCTAACACGCCAGCAAATTCAGCCTCATGAACAATCTAAAGAAGCCGGTCTGTTTTCTCTGTTTCTTTTTTTTTTGGGGGGGGGGGTGAATTCAGAATGTACATGTGAAAATTGTGAGGTCATCAACATAGTAAACTCATATTTTGGACAACCCAAGTACTTACCACTGCTGCAATACCGGAATTGTCATCAATAAACCTTCTGGTCAAAGAGATCAAAGAAAAGATGAAGAACTGACCACAGCCGATGGCGGCCCGAAAGAAATCCTAAAATAGGAAGAATAGATAAAAAAAAGCATTACTATCTGACTTTGGGGTGTGCATTAATGATGCTCTTTTGGCACTGTCATTTCTGTTTTTAGCCACTAGGTGGGGCTGTATGCTCCCTTTAGTGAGATTTATGCATTGGAATCTGTAATTGAATATTTGTTTTCTACTGTTTTGTACATTACAACTTTGCATTCTATTGTGAGTGTTTATGGAACATGTATGCTTGAATATGTTCAAATAAAACTTTCTTCCGATTTAAAAAAAAAAAACAAAGAAAAAAAACAAACAAACAAAAAAAAAAACAGAAAATGTTTCTTTGGTAAATAGATCATTAATAGACTGTACAGCCAATTTCTGTATTCACATAGAGCAGAACATTCAGAGTCCCCATCAGAACAACCTTCCCCCTTACATCAGGGTCCCCATCAGAGTCTCCCCTACCATCAGGGTCCCCATCAGAGTCTCCCTTTACCTCAGACTCCCCATCAAAGTCACCCCTTACATCAGGCTTCCCCCTTACATCAGAGTTCCCATCAGAGTCTCCCTTTACATCAGAATCCCTATCAAAGTCACCCTTACATCAGGGTCCCCATCAGAGTCACCCCTTACATCAGACCCCCCCCCCCCGCATCAGAGAACCCTTTACACCAGAGTCCTCATCCTCCTCCTAAGTCAGTATCTTCATCAGAGTACTCCCTTACATCAGATTCCCAAACATAGCCTCCCTTTAAATTGCTGTCGTCATCAGAACCCCCCCCCCCTTACATCAGAGTGGCCTTTAAAGTCTACCCTCACATCAGAGTTCCTATCAAAATCTCCCTTACATCAAAATCTTCCCTTAAATCAGACTCCTCCCTCACATCAGAGTCCCCCCCTTACACTAAGGTCCCCATCAGACTTTCCCTGTGCACCAAAGAACCATTTACACCAGTCCTGTTCCACCCCCCTTACATTACTGTTCTCCTAAAATCTATGATGGAGGATGAAAGGAGGGGGAGGATGAAAGGAGGAGAGGGATGAAAGGAGGAGAGGGATGAAAGGAGGAGAGGGATGAAAGGAGGGGGAGGATGAAAGGAGAGGGATGAAAGGAGAGGGAGGATGAAAGGAGAGGGGTGAAAGGAGAGGGAAGAAAGGAGAGGAGTAAAAGAAGAGGGATGAAAGGAGAGGGATGAAAGGAGAGGGGTAAAAGGAGAGGGATGAAAGGAGAGGGATGAAAGGAGAGGGGTAAAAGGAGAGGGATGAAAGGAGAGGGATGAAAGGAGAGGGATGAAAGGAGAGGGGTGAAAGGAGAGGGATGAAAGGAGAGGGATGAAAGGAGAGGGATGAAAGGAGAGGGATGAAAGGAGAGGGATGAAAGGAGAGGGATGAAAGGAGAGGGATGAAAGGAGAGGGGTGAAAGGAGAGGGGTGAAAGGAGAGGGGTGAAAGGAAAGGGGTGAAAGGAAAGGGGTGAAAGGAGAGGGGTGAAAGGAGAGGGGTGAAAGGAGAGGGATGAAAGGAGAGGGATGAAAGGAGAGGGGTGAAAGGAGAGGGGTGAAAGGAAAGGGGTGAAAGGAAAGGGGTGAAAGGAGAGGGGTGAAAGGAGAGGGGTGAAAGGAGAGGGATGAAAGGAGGAGGGAGAAAGGAGAGGGAGAATGGAAGAAGAAAGGAGAGGAAGAAAGAAGAGGAGAGGGAGAGCAGAGGAAAGGAGTCCACAGGTGGACCCTATTTACTAAATTAGATGACTTCTAAAGGTAATTGGTTCTTCTAGAGTTTAGTTAGGGGTATCAGAGTAAAAGGTGATGAATACAAATGCGCCCCCCCCCCCCCCCACACACACTTTTCACATATTTATTTGTATCATTTATCATTTTCCTTCCACTTCACAATTATGAGCCACTTTGTGTTGGTCCATCACATAAAATCCCAATGAAATACATTTACATTTTTGGCTGTAACATGACAAAATGCGGGAAATGTCAGGGGGTATGAATACTTTTTCAAGGCACTGTAAATGTGAGAACACAAGATGTGGAGCTGGAGGACACAAAGGTGGGTGGAAGAAGCGGGGAGTCAGAAGAGGTATCGGGGAGATCTCTTTGCTGAAGTACCTATGACATTTCGGAAGCTAGGCTTTTAACTAGAATCTCACTTTTGGGAGGGAAATCCGTCACCCTGGTGTTAGGAGGACATTTTTATCCAGGGAATGAAAATTCTTATTTAGTGGAAAATGATGGGATTCATATTCAGAAATACCCGGGAGGGGCCGATGAGGTCACAAAAGACATTAAGGGGTGGATTTACTAAAACTGGAGCGCTCGGAATCTGGTAGCCAATCAGCTTCTAACTTCGGCTTGTTTAATTGAGCTTTTTTTTTTTAAGTAAAATTAGGAATAATGATACCAAACACAGAGGTGCATCCTATGATACCATACAGTCAGAGCAAAATGGATCACAGCATGTTACATCTACAGAAACGATAAATGGAGTAATAAAACGGTGTCAAGACCAAAAAGATCAACCCATAGGGGGAAACCCCTTTAGTATAAATTACTCGCTGTAAACTTAGGTTGTGTATGCACCAGAGGCAGCCTGCCAACACAGGACGGCCCCTAATCTACATGCAGGGCGCCGGACACATGGATTCCAATGGGGTTTTTTTTTTTTGTAGACACACATGGTTAGAGCCAGAGGCTTTAATTGGCTTAAAAAAAAGGATGGGCTCGGGGCGCAGAGAACTGTGCCCCGAGCCCACCCAGCTGTGTGACAACAGCAAATACATTTTCGCTATTGTCTGCCTAATTCCCCTCCTGGCCAATCCCGGCTCAGGAAGCGGGTCATTGGCTGAGAGGAGAAGCAATCCTATTGGCCGCCGAGGAGGAAAAGGGAGGAGACGCAGGGGAATCCGCACCACCGTGAAGCCGAGGAAAGAGGAGACGCAGGGTGAATCAACCGCCCGCCGCCTAGATGGGGTAAGTGCGGGGCTGGTGACCGACTAGGGGGGAGGGGCAGTGTCGGCATTGGCCCCCCCAAAAAATATACCGCCAGCCGCCACTGGTAGACACAAGATTGCAATACCTCTTAAGCTAAGTCTTGCTTACATATTTAGCATTTTCCAAGGTAAAAAAAAAAAGAGAAGAAAATAAAAAGAAAGAGCCAGGAACACAGGTTGGTAGAACTACAATAGTGCTCCAAAATACTAGTAAGTTATTTACCAACTGACACCCCTCAAGTAGCGAGGCCTATGGTATGTATATATATATATATATATATATATATATATATATATATATATATATATATATATATATATATTTTGCACGCTCCAGTTTTAGTAAATCAACCCCTAAATAATAAACGGGTAATAATGGAGGAAGACAAATAAAAGAATGAAATGAAGAACGGGTTTGATTTTGGAGAAGAAAGTAAGAGGTGGTCCTGAGGTGGAAGGTGTGGAGATCTTACCGTCTCTGCTGCCATGATCTTCCCTTTCTTGGTTTGGAGGTAGGCGGTGATTAGATTCATGCAATCATTATCTGGCTCGTGTCCCTCCGGTGCTCCGTCTACATCTGAGATCATGGCGGGGGGTAGGTAGTGGGGTGGCAGGGCAGTAGGTGAGGGCAGCTCACGGGGCAGGATAGTCTATGTCCTCTTCTCCGTTTTCATGCAGAAGTGAGGCAGATAAGAGATCGTAAGAGGAAGTTCACAACATCCTTTGTATCCACCTCTCGTCTTCTTCTTTAGAAATATTACTCAGAATGACTGATTTTCTTACATTGTTAGTTTGGAAAAATAAATTCCTTCCGTATCCCTCAGGAGGCCACCAGATATCACCAACAATCTCTGCTATTATTACCTACAAGGGTTGGTGTCCAGTTATATTTTGAACATTTAGGAATGTATCCGGCAATTAAAAATAAATAAGAAAATTCTAGATCCAGTTGTTGGGGGAGGGGGGGTCTGTTCCCATTTTTCTTATCTTACTGTAGCAAGCATTTCCAGATGTGGAGGTCACATCTCTTCTCCCCCCGGTATAAAGTACCAAGTTCACTAGATGGACCACTTATGTATTTATACATGGAGAACATCTCCCCCCTTAACTCAGTTCCTCTAATCTCTCCTCATAGCTGAGCTCCTCCAGGCCTCTTATCGGTTGATTGGACTTCTCTGCACTTTCTCCAGTTCTTTGATATTGAATGATGATGATGATATCTCTCTCTCTCTCTGGAGTCTATACCTCTTTATACAAGAAAGGATTTTGCTCACTTTGGAAACTGCAGTTTGGCATTGCATGTTATTATTAAGTCTATGATCTACCAGAACCCCCCCCCCCCCCCAGATCCTTCTCCACCATTGATTTCCCCAACTGTTCTCCCCCTAGTGTGTACGATGCATATTTTTAGACCACAAGTGCAGAACTTTACTTTTCTCAACATTAAACTTTTAATCCCAAACTCTGTGTCATTTATTAATAAGTTAAAGGGTAAGGGTCCCAACACTGAACATTGGGGTACACCACTATACATTGATCCTTGGGGTACACCACTAATAACACTGAACATTGGGGTACATCAATAACACTGAGCCTTGGGGTACACCACTGAACAATGGGGTACATCAATTATAACACTGAACCTTGGGGTACACCACTAACACTTACCCTTAGGGTAATAACTGTTATAGCTGCAAAGGGCGGAGCCAACTCAATATTGAACCCTACAAACTAAGACTGGAATGTCATTAAAGTTCATGTGCGTGTAAAGGCAGGTATCCCAATACTTTTGGCAATGTAATGTACACAACCTTGGGTTTGCAAAACAGTTATTACATGATAAAGGATTCCCAGAGCGCTACTTTTGGTAATATAGTGTATTCCTTTCTAATAATGCATGCATGGGCAGCATTTGAAAACATTTTCTGCATTATCTTGCATTTGACGTGCGCTGCAATAGTCAGGGTAACGCCGTCCAGCATAAAAGATCCCTGTAAACTCTTCTGTATTTGAAGTGGTTCCATGTGCGCCATGAGTTGGGTAACTGCCGCCTCGTTGGCGCGCGGCTGAGTAGTGCCAATAAGGGAAAAGGATCTCTTGAGAAGCTTATCCTGAGAACGCTCATGTTCCTTCCAACAACCGTATGCAATAATTCCGATGCCCAATGATCAGTACTTGACTCCGCGGGGGCGGGCCTGAAGTGTCACCACCCCTTTATTGCGATAGGACAACCTTTACACCCTGCATCCTATGACCGCGCTCCACTTCTCCCCTTCAGCCACTAGATGGCGCTGTGCCTTCAGCAAATATACCATCACCAGCACAACTAGGGGAGGACCTTAAACATGTGCAATTCATTTCCTTCCGAATTCGTGTTTCAACGAATTTCGACAAATTCGTTAATTCAAAAACATCCGAATGAATGAAAACCCGTTTAACGAATTTTTCCCGAATATTTGTAAATTCATACATTCCCACATTAGTAAATTCAGAAATCCGAAATAATAATTAATAACTCAACTATTACTAACAATTAAATGATAGGTATTGGAATTTCCTTTCAAATTTGGCTGTTAGCGAACGTAACGAATACGAATTTATCCGAAATAACGAATGCCGTATCCAAGCGAATGGAACGTAATGAATTAATAATAATAAAAGCTTTTTATTATTATTTATTATTAAAGTGGAGCTCCACCCACTTTTACAACTCTTCAGCATCCCTCACTAAACTGTGCACTGTAAACGAATTGGATATTTTTAATTTTTTTTCTCAGCACCTCCTGTATATCTGCTGTATTCATTTTTCACTTCCTCCTCCCTGGCCGAGGCCCATCGCATCATTTCCTGTTTGCAATGCCTTCTGGGAAGGGGCGGCATCTTCCTCTGAAACTGCCATTGCTATGGAAACCTGACCTGAAACCTATTACACTGCTTGTGCTGCACTGAGCATGTGCGAGATCTGCAAGGATGAGATCCAGGAAGAAATACAAGTCTGGCTTCAGATGCCCACACTTAAGATGGCCGCGGCCTGCTGGAAGTTTATAAAATAACAAACTACTGCTATAAACTAACAAAACAGACCTTAGTTTACAGACTAACTTTACTAGAATACATTAAGCCTGTGTATTATAGGGGTATTTTTATTTAAAAAGTATCATTTCGGCCGGAACACCACTTTAATTTGTTCCGTTTGTTTGGATGCGGCGTTCGTTATTTCGGATCATTCGTAACGCCGGATACATTTGTATTCGTTGCGTTCAGTAACTGCCAAATTTGAAAGGAAATTACAACACTTATAATTTAATAGTTGGTTACTATTTCAGATTTTTTCTAATTTTCGGGTTTTCAAATTTCCAAATTTTCTAATTTACGAAAAAAAAAAAAAAAAAATGAATGAAACGAAAACGAAAATGAACGAATTTTTTGGCAGTGCCCATGTCTACTTGTGATAGAGATGTCGGGGATACCAAATTTTTCATAATGACCCTCCTCGCTTTTTTGGAGGGACTGGACTGAGTGATAAATAACGAGGTTAAAAAATAAAAAAAATATATATATATTTAATAGCATGGTCATGTGATGTGTATTGGACATTTTGATGAATGTGGGAGTTTAAAAAAAAAAAAAAAAAAATTATATAATATATATATATATTCTAGATTCCTAAATCTTGGGGTGCTTTGTATACTTTGTGTATTTATTTAAGATCTGTACAGTGATCCACCTCCTGCACCTCGACCCTGTAATATAACTACAGGATGGGGGGGGGCGGAGACAAGACCGGTCACACTGCACAGAGAGAGAGAGAGAGAGAGAGAGAGCAGAACTGTGGGAGGGGCCCAGCGGGCTCCACCCACCACAGAAAACAACAGGAGAGGGGCGGAGACAAGACCAGTCATCCTGCACAAGGGGAGGGAGTAGCAGTGCCTGGTCTGGTCTCCGCCCCCCCCTCCTGTAGTGGGTGGAGCCTGCTGGGTCCATCCATCTACTCTGCACAGGTAATGTACAGCACAGTGATGATGTCATTGCTACTTTCACAAGGAAATTATATATATATATATGTGTAAAAATGTATTTAAAATTGAATAAAAATTAAATTTAAAACATTTTTTTTTTTTAAATATAACCAGTCTCACCTCCAATCAGTTTGAGGTCCTCCCCTCCCCCCCCCCTTGCCCAATTTTCACAGACATCAACAGTATTATTTCAGTATGTTTATTATTATATTGTTATATAACTGTATTAAAAAAAAGCTTATTTTAAAAGTAAAACGTCATCCCATGGTGGACACATGGTAGTTAGAAACAAACTGGCGCACACAAAACTCGTCATTCATCCAATAGACACGAAAACCTTCACCCGTTCTACCTTTACGGGTGTATTTATATTAGAAAAAAAAAAAAAACTCCAAAAAAACAGAGCTATTTGCCCTGTGAGACCGTGTACAAAACGAATGTTATTGGGCAATTTTCTCCCCAGATCGAACGTTCTTCATTCACACACACAAGAAAGTAAATCAGGAAAATAGCTGACGATCATAGTACATAAGTAGCGGCATGGTCACTAGATGGCGCCGATGTTCATTGTAAATACAGTGGAACCTTGGTTTACGAGTAACGCGGTTAACGAGCGTTTTGAAAGACGAGCAACATTAAAAAAAAAAAAATCCTGACTCGGTTTGCGAGTGTTGTCTCGCGAAAAGAGCAGAATTCAAGATAATGGGGTGTGCAGTACTGTATTTGGCCAGAGGTGCGGGGGGGGGGCGCCGGTGACACTCTGAACAGTTCGGAGCTGTTCAGAAATACTCAGAATCACTCGGAAATACTCTGAGTGTTTCCGAGTTCAGCCGAGCTGTCGCCGAGTATTTCTGAGCCTCTCCGGCGCCCCCCCTCTGCCTCTGGCCACATGCGGTATTGCATGCAATAGAAGTCAATGCGGAACGAATTGTCGTTGTTTCCATTGACTTCTATGGGGAAACTCGCTTTGATATTGAGTGCTTTGGATTACAAGCATTCTCCTGGAACTGATTATACTCGTAATCCAAGGTTCCACTGTATTAGCAATATGGCCACTAGATGGCGCTGATGTTCACTGTAATTATTAGCATTATGGCCACTAGATGGCGTCGATGTTCATTGTATTTATTAGCATTATGGCCACTAGATGGCGCCGATGTTCATTGTATTTATTAGCATTATGGCCACAAGAGGGCGCCGATGTTCATTGTATTTATTAGCATTATGGCCACTAGATGGCGCCGATGTTCATTGTATTTATTAGTATATGGCCACTAGATGGCGCCAATGTTCATTGTAATTATTAACATTATGGCCATTAGATGGCACCGATGTTCACTGTAATTATTAGCATTATGGCCACTAGATGGCGCCGATGTTCATTGTAATTATTAGCATTATGGCCACTAGATGGCGCCGATGTTCATTGTATTTATTAGCATTATGGCCACTAGATGGCGCCGATGTTCATTGTAATTATAAGGCCTCATGCACACAGGCTATTAAAATAACGTTATGAAAATGCCAGTATCTTTGCAGTGATTTTTTTTTTACTTTTTTCAGATTTTTTCAACGTTTTTGCAATAGCGTTTAGCGTTTTTGAGCGTTTTTTGCGTTAGCGTTTTTTTTTTCAAATTTTTTTTTTTTTTTTTCAATGGATCAAAAACGTTAACAAACGTTGGTGAATGACGTTTTTGAGCGTTTATCAGCGTTAGAGCGTTTTTACAGCTGAAAAACGTCTCTCAGAACCCACTGGTCCTGTTTTTTTTTTTTTACAGCTTAAAAACGCCTATGCCATTTGCAGCTCAAAAACGCCTAGGCGGGCATGAAGCCATAGACTAACATAGACAGGCCTTTTTAAGCTGAAAACAAAGCTCAAAAAAGCAGCTGTAAAAACGTCCGTGTGCATGAGGCCTTAGCAATATGGCCACTAGATGGTGCCGATGTTCATGGTAACTATTAGTGTTATGGCAACTAGATGGCGCTGATGTTCATCCAGTGACCATAATGCTAATAATTACAATGAACATCAGTGCCATCTTGTGGCCATAATGCTAATGGCGCTGATGTTCATTGTAATTATTAGCATTATGGCCACTAGATGGTGCCGATGTTCACTATAAGTATCATTATGGCCACTAGATGAAACTGATGATCATAGGAAATAGGTAGTATTATGGCCACTAGATGGCGCTGATGTTCCTTGTAAATAAATTGCATTGTTGCCACTAGATAAAGCTAATTATCATAATACAAGGAGTACTTGTGGCCACTAGATGGAACTGATGAGCATAGGAAATAGGTAGCGTTGTGTGCCACTTGGTGGCGCCGATGTTCATTGTAAATTAAAGCGTTATGGGCATTAGATCATAGAAAACAAATAAATACTGCTGCGATCATCAGCTCCATCTAGTGGCCATAATGTGATTATTTACAATGAAGATCAGCTCCATCTAGTGGCCATTAATGATAATATTTACAATGAAGATCAGCTCCATCTAGTGGCCATTAATGATAATATTTACAATGAAGATCAGCTCCATCTAGTGGCCATTAATGATAATATTTACAATGAAGATCAGCTCCATCTAGTGGCCATAATGTGATTATTTACAATGAAGATCAGCTCCATCTAGTGGCCATTAATGATAATATTTACAATGAAGATCAGCTCCATCTAGTGGCCATTAATGATAATATTTACAATGAAGATCAGCTCCATCTAGTGGCCATAGCTCTACTTAATTTCAACGATCAGGAACTTGAGTCAGAAGAAAGAACATTCATCCTGGACAGAAAACAGCCTACATGTCCCCCCCCCAATTGCACAGAACAAATGTATTTGCAGTTTCACAAGGCCATTTTTTTATTTTCAACATAAATGACACCCCCATAAGGCTTTATTCACACCAGGAGCGCTGTGCCAACCCAAGAACAAGGCAGCCTGTCCTGTGGTTTCAGTTCACGCGCTGCGTTGGTGTGCGTTTAAAATATTTTTTTTCTTTTTAAAAGTGTAGGACGTGTGAACGAGCCCTCAGGGGAACACATGTTACTGTATTACGTGTAACACACAGACACCGTCCACTGTGGGGCGCAACGCTCCCTATGCCGCCCGCTTCCTCTTCCTCCGGGGAGGGCGGCTGCACAGGGTGGGGGGCAGAGGCATGTAGCTTGTGTGAGACGTTGGGTGGGGTGCCTCCTGCTGGTCAGGCACGGAGTTATATATTATCGGGGGACTCTGCAAAAAAAACAAATAATAGGCAGAGGTTAGATGGTCAGTCCAGGTAGAATTCTTCTTTTTTCCCACATTTACCCCATCCAGGTACCTCCACTATGTCTTCATTAATCTGCATATATCCGGTGTTCCCTGGTCCCTCCCCTCCCCCAATGACATTTTTTTACGCTTGTGCATTATAAATAAGCAAAAAAAGAACGCATGTATAGCTCCACTGTCGTCCCAACCCCCAACCTTCCCACTGCTGGGTGGGTGGGGGGTAAAAAAAAACATAACCCCCTCCCTCTCCTATGTAAAATATATTGCTCTGGAGTTCACACAGTGCCAACAGTCCCATCTTTTGTGTGTTTGATCCCCCTCCTGCTCTGACCCCAATTCCAAAGAAGTCCGAGCCATAGGAGGGGGGGGGGAACCTGGAATCTGGCACGACTTCCTTCCATAGAGATGGTAATCTTCAACTTAGCCACCAGATGGCGCTAAGCATATATAAAGTATGTGAATATTTAATTCAGCCACCAGATGGCGCTAAGCATATATAAAGTATGTGAATATTTAATTCAGCCACCAGATGGCGCTAAGCATATATAAAGTATGTGAATATTTAATTCAGCCACCAGATGGTGCTAAGTTTATAGTAAGTATGTGAATCTTCTCCATTTCGGCCACGAGAATGAGCTGAGTGCATAAGTCTATAATCTTCAGCACCCCATAACATTTCACACACATATACATACATACATATAGCCTATAATACCGGCCCTTACCAGTGGCAGCCGGTGCGTGTGTCCTCCTCAGTTTAGGGAACGTGAGGAAAGCGTCATAAGCGAGCAGGATACCAGTCAGCAGCCCGATGACCTGAGAGCGACAAGAGGAGCGGTTAGCGTTCGTATCCAGCATACGCTTTATTAATGCACAGCACTGAGATCCTGGCTCTATTCCCCCTAGAGGTTGTCCTTTAATAAATGCCCCTCCCCCCAATCTTTTATGCACGTCAGAGCAATCTTTGCTCCAACACTAGCTGGTTCCTATGCATACTGTCAATGCGTGCCACTCCACAAACACCTTTTTCTCAACAGAGGTAGGGAGGTGCCCCCTGGTTTCCACAGGGGGTGCCGCCATTTCACAGCACCCCGGAGGAACCCAGGGGGCACCTCCCTACCTCTGTTGAGAAAAAGGTGCTTGTGGATTGGTTCTGGAAAATACTTTATTATGGCCACTAGGCGGAGCTGTGTCACACTTATGAACCCGGGCGGCACACCCCTCCATTGGGAAAGGGTGCTTTAGACACATTGGGGGGGGGGGGGGGGGGGATGACCCAGCAAGCAGGTGAAAGGGGCAAGCGTCAGATGAACTTGCAAAAAAAGACTACAGAGCAAAATCTCACTTGCCAGAATGAATTCAGAATGACCAGATTGTAATGAAAGCTGCATGAAATTTTAAAGCTTCTGAGAGATTTTACTGATTTGGTTTACATCTACATCCATTTCGTCTACAGGTTAAATGTTAGAAACAGAAAAAGAAAAAAGAAAAAAAAAAAAAAGGGGAGAAGTGGCTCTCGAAAATACCTAATTTTGGCCCCTAAATGGAGCGGAGGGTCATATTTATATACTATGATCATCAGCTCCATCTAGTGGCCATTGTGCTACTTATATACTATGATCATCAGCTCCATCTAGTGGCCATAATTCTACTTGTATACTATGATCATCAGCTCCATCTAGTGGCCCTTTCACCCCATGGTAGTCTGCTACTCACCGATCCGGCTATCCCAGCCCCGTCACCGCCGCGGATTAGACATACTATGCAGAGGATGATGAAGAGAGCACCGCCAAGAGCTGCACGTATGAAATCCTAAACCCAAAAGAGAAAGAAAAAAACTTGTGATTCCAAAACAGAACAATACAGATTATTACTTAAAGTCAACTTGGCTGGCTAATTTCCTGCCCTGGGTTAATGGCTCCCCCCCGGTAGTGAAGCCAGGAGATTGGGATGAAGGAGCTTGAACCTGCAACTTTAATGAACCTTAGACCTGAACTAAAAAAAAAAAAAAAGTGAAGGTTTGCTTTGTTGCGCTGATCAATGTTCTCCTTGCTGGAGAGAAAGCTGTACCTGAGGATTTGCAGTGCAAGGATCTTCATGCTTCTGCTTCATTCATTCTGTGGGTCTTTGCTTCCCACCCCTATCACCACCCTATCAAATCACCAGGGGGGAGCAGTTCTGACATAAGGAAGCAAAGACTCTGCTCTTCTACCAAGGTGGCCACCTCCATGCAGAGACCCAGTGCAGAACAAGATATTGTAGGTCAGTAACAAGGAAAAGATCAGTTGCAGGGAGACCACAAGCAGTACTGGTGGCTACATCCTACTACTGTGCTGCTCACTGTTCTCTTTGCTGAAGAGGAGGCTGTACCTGAAGATCTGCAGTGGTTCTCCTTACTAAAGAGGAAGCTGTACCTGAGGATCTGCAATGGTTCTCCTAACTAGAGAAGAAGCTGTACCTGAGGACCTGCAATGGTTCTCCTTACTAAAGAGGAAGCTGTACCTGAGGACCTGCAATGGGTTCTCCTTGCTGGAGAGGAAGCTGTATCTGAGGATCTACAGTGGTTCTCCTTTATGGAGAGGAAGCTGTACCTGAGGACCTTTGGTGGTTCTACTTGCTGGATGGG
The DNA here is from genome assembly GCA_037952925.1 of Lithobates clamitans. Classification (NCBI taxonomy): domain Eukaryota; kingdom Metazoa; phylum Chordata; class Amphibia; order Anura; family Ranidae; genus Lithobates; species Lithobates clamitans. The sequence continues at coordinate 251,375 of JBBGZY010002815.1, forward strand.
AAGCTGTACCTGAGGATCTACAGTGGTTCTTCTTGCTGGAGAGGAAGCTGTACTTGAGGACATTTGGTGGTTCTACTTGCTAGAGGGGAAGCTGTACCTGAGGATTTGCAGTGGTACTCCTTGCTAGAGGGAAAGCTGTACCTGAGGACCTGCAGTGGTTCTCCTTACTAGAAAGGAAGCTGTACCCAAGGATCTGCAGTGGTTCTCCTCGCTGGAGGGAAAGCTGTAACCTGAGGACCTGCAGTGGTTATCCTTGCTGGAGGGGAAGCTCTACCTGAGGATCTGCAGTGGTTCCCCTTGCTGGAGGGAAAGCTGTACCTGAGGATCTGCAGTGAAAGGATCTCCCTACTTCTGCACATTCATTCTATGGATCTGTAATTCTACCACCTCTATCATTACCCCACCAGTCATCAGATCACCAGTTATGAGGGGACAGCTCTAATACAAGGAAGCAAAACCCTGCATTTACCAAGATGGCCGCTTCCACACAGAGATAGTGCAGAACAAGATATTGTAAGTCAGTGACAAGGAAAAGATCAGTTGCAGGTAGACCACAAACAATACTGGTGGCTACATCCTACTACTGTGCTGCTCACTGTTCTCTTTGCTGGAGCGGAAGCTGTACCTGAGGACCTGCATTGGTTCTCCTTGCTGGAGAGGAGGCTGTACCTGAGGATCTGCAGTGGTTTTCCTTACTAGAGAGGAAGCTGTACCTGAGGACCTGCAATGGTTCTCCTAACTGGAGAAGAAGCTGTACCTGAGGACCTGCAATTGTTCTCCTAACTAAAGAAGAAGCTGTACCTGAGGGCCTGCAATGAGTTCTACTTGCTGGAGGGGAAGCTGTACCTGAGGATCTGCAGTGGTTCTCCTTGCTGGAGAGGTAGCTGTACCTGAGGACCTTTGGTGGTTCTACTTACTGGAGGGGAAGCTGTACCTGAGGATCTGCAGTGGTTCTCCTTGCTTGAGGGAAAACTGTACCTGAGGACCTGCAGTGGTTCTCCTTACTAGAAAGGAAGCTGTACCCGAGGATCTGCAGTGGTTTTCCTCGCTGGGGGGAAAGCTGTACCTAAGGAACTGCAGTGGTTCCCCTTGCTGGAGGGAAAGCTGTAACCCAAGGACCTGCAGTGGTTATCATTGCTGGAGAGGAAGCTCTACCTGAGGATCTGCAGTGGTTCTCCTTGCTGGAGGGGAAGCTGTACCTGAGGATCTGCAGTGCAAGAATCTCCCTACTTCTGCATATTAATTTTATGGATCTCTAATTCTGCCACCTCTATCATTACCCCCCACCAGTCAACAGATCACCAGTTATGAGGGGGGCAGCAGCCCTGATACAGGGAAGCAAAACCCTGCCTCTACCAAGATGACCACCTCCACACAGAGACACAGTGCAGAACAAGGCATGGTAGGTCTATACTGGAGATCAGCTGCAGAAAGACCAGTAGTTAAAAGGGCCACAAATTGCTGGAAAAAAAAAACACCACTGACCTACTTGAGACAAGTTGCTATGGTTGACCCCCTCCTGAACATGCCAGCTGCTTGGCTGTCTGTGGCCCTAACCTGGAACAAGCAAGCAGCAAGTGAAGTCAGAAAAAAAAGTCAGAACTCTCGATCCATCTAACTGTTCCGGCTCCGTAACTGAAAACAAGCTTCTGGAGGAGCAGCCAGACAGATAGCATTTTCCCAAAGAGGAGCCCAGACATGGCGGCTTTTGCATTTTTCCCCCCAGCACAGGTCCCCTTTAAATCCAACTTCTGCTTTTCTCAGCCTCTTATCTCTGTTTGGTTTGCAGACTTTCTTCACGCGGGTTGCCATAGTAACGCTTTCCAGGAGATCGCACTTTCAGAGAGATGACGGGGCGTTAAATATTTATGTATTCTTAAAATCGCCAAACCCAAACGCTGGAGGGCGCGGCAAAACCGATCACATGGAATGATCTGCTGTGCCCACGGCAACCCAAAAACAGCAGGGTGGGCATAGACAGAGTATATAGGGGAAGAAGGAAGAGGATTTATTGCTGGGAATAAAAAAAAAAAAAAAAGAGATACATTGTTTCCTCCGGGAGGCTCTGATCTCACCAACCTGGCTGGGCACAGCTGGTGACAATGGGGTGGTGAAGGGGCATAGTGAGACATTGGAAGTGCTTGTCATTAATCAGAGTTGCAATCAAGAATGTTGCAGCCCGAGATCAAAAGGGAATATTACTTTCGCTGCACACGGAGGCTTGAAGCAGAACTCCACTCTGCAAATTGACTCAAAAGGATTTTATTTTTAAAATATATTTTTTGCAGAGCAATTCCCCCAATGTAAGTGCATGTACATTCGTTCTATGTGAATAGGACATAAAAAAAAACGAACGTTACGAGGCCATTTCCTGTGCTGGTTGAATGTAGTTCATTGCTTTAAAAAAAAAAAAAAACCCAGAAAGTTCCTTATTTGCCCACTAGATGGCGCTAAGAATCATAGGAGTTATCCTATGTTATGTAGCACCATCTAGTGGCCAAATGCACAGTTGGTGACGTTGAAGGGGAATAATGAGACATTGGAAGCGCTCGTCATTAATCAGAGTAACGCCATCGCAATCAATAAATGTTCTAGCCTGAGAATTGAAGGTATTATTTATTTTACTTCACATGGATGCTTACAGTGAAACTTCACGCTGCAAATTGTGTATTTATAAAAGTATATGCATAGCAAATCTCCCAATAATAATAATGCTTGTACATTCGTTCTAAGCCTATAGGGCAAAAAAAACCCCGAATGTTATTAGGCTATTTCCGGTGCTGGTCGAATGCCTTTTTGTTTGTTTTTAAAACTGAACATTCCACATTTGCCCACTAGATGGCGCTAAGAATTATTAGTTATGCTATTATACGTAGCACCATCTAGTGGCCAAAATGCACAGCTGGTGACAATAAGGTGGTGAAGGGGCATAAAGAGACATTGGAAGGGCTTGTCATTAATCAGAGTAACGTCATCGCAACCAATAATGTCCCAGCTTGAGATTGATTCAGTAGCTGCCTTTCCCCTATAGAAAAAAGGAAATATTTTTTTTACTGCCCATGGATGCTTAAAGTGGAACTTCGCACTGCAAACTGACTTAAAGGAGTGTATTTATAAAATAATTTGGGACATTCATTCTGCAAATAGAGCAGGAAAAAAAAAAAAAGAATGATATTAGGCCATTTCCTGTGCTGGTCGAATGTTTTTCATCGATTTAAAACTATAAATACCACATTTGCCCACTAGATGGAGCCACTGTCACCAGATATCCAATGGTAAGGCAGCAACATCTACTGTACTGGCCAAATGCACAGCTAATGACAATGAGGCAATGAAGAGGGGGAAATTAAATCAGCGTCATTAAATCAGCGCAAAGATATCGCAATCATCGTTTCAGCTTGAGATCGATCGGGTAGCTGCCTTTCCCCTATAGAAAAAAAAAAGGAATTTTTTCTTTTTTAATTTATTATTATTTATTTACTATTTATTTTACTGCACTTGGATACCTAAAGTAGAACTTTACTCTGCAAATTTAAATAAAGTTGTGTACTTATAAAAAAAAAAAAATTTGCATAGCATTTCTTCCAAAGAAAATGCATTTCGTTATATGCAAATCGGGCAAAAAACAAAACAAACAAAAAAAAAAATATAAATAAAATACGTCAGGCTACTTCCTGTACTGGTTGAATGTCTTTCATTGATTTAAATCCATAAATACCACATCTGCCCACTAGATGGTGCCAAATAGCATAAGAATTCTCGTACGATACTTAGCACCATCTAGTGGCCAAATGCAGTACTTTTTTTAAAAAAAATCAACGAAACCAGCACAGGAAATAGCCTAATAATTTGTTTTTCTTTTCCTATTCGCATAGAAAGAATGTAACATGCGCTTTGATTGAAAGTGTTGCTATGCAAATTTTTTATAATTTCACCCCCAAAGTTTCTGCCCCCACCCCCGTTGTAATAGTAAATTTTTGGGGGGTTCATTTCTTGCTTTTTTTTTTTTTTTTTTTTTATACCCCATATTTCTTGATTTTTTTTTGGGGGGGGTCTTTTTCATTTTTATTTTACCTTTTTCTTTCAACCCCGGGGGGAAAAAAAAAATGTATTTCATGGGACGGCCTACTAAGTTTTTCCACGTCATAAAGCCGCAACAGAAGTTTTACCTGCACTGCCCTCTGCTGGCGATTTGAGGTATTGCACTGAGAAAATACAAGCCGCGCTGTATTTTCTGAATGGTGGGGCTTTGGTATGGCGAATACATAAAGAGGTCCTGTTGTGTACGGGGGGGGGGCACAGGATAGGGGACCCCCTATAAGTATAACACAAACAATGGGAGGGGGAATTCACCTTTCTTTTTATATGAATGTTTATTTCATAGGGCGCCGTTAATTTACGGCAGCGTTTTAAATATACATTGTACATTATTCTTACCAGCACAACACATAGCTTCCTATTGGAGGAAAATGAACCCCTTAAAGTGGAACTCCGGGCACAAAAATAAAAAACATCATTGAAATCTATTCCTCAATAGCCGCAGGGGATAGAAATCCACATCGTGAGCACCAAATGCCTTTCCAAACCCAGATATTACCTTCTAAAAGTAGCAGTGACATCATCACTGGGCTGTACATAGCAGAGCTGTGGGAGGGTCCCAGGCAGGCCCCACCCACTACAGTAAACTACGGAAGGGGGGGCGGAGACAAGACAAAAAAGAAAAGCTGTGGGAGGGTCCCAGCTGGCCCCACCCACTATAGAAAAGTACAGGAGGGGCGGA